>JBCIKM010190576.1:3546-23061 GCA_039654465.1 Melibe viridis | reverse complement strand
ACACACACACACACACACACAAACACACACAAACACACACACACACACACACACACACACACACACACACACACACAAAAGGTACTCATCACATTATAAATATTATTTTACAAAATATTACACCAGCTTTCAAATTTGTAAAAAAATAATATAGGAGACATTGATGTCCACAACTAATAGCCTTAGATATTTGCTTTACACTTTTCACAGGAGATATTTTTTAAAAAGGAAAGCTTTTAGATATCAAAGGGATATTTTACAAAATTACAATCAGCCTAGTGGCATTGGAGCTGAGGACCAGGTTAAGCAACACCTGCAGGCCAAAGAGTATGTGTTACTATGCTATCTCTGCTATTCTGTCTTCTCCCCTTGTAGCACTGGAATTTTTTATTTTTTGTGTAAGGAAAGCATCTGTACTTTTTAAAAAATTTTTGGAGAGGAAATAAAAAAAAATAGCCTGTGACTGTGATGATTTGAAAACCGTACAGAACTTTGTTTTCAAAACACCCAGTTTGCCTCTAATTTTTGTATTTAAAAAATTGCATTGGAAAAGCTCGGAGACTGTTCATATAAAAAGAAATTGATCTAAATTCAATCTACTTGATCTTTTTTGCTATCCCGTATTTGAATGATTGTTTAAACAAGTGGAATAAGCCTGAAACTTTTCACAACATAGGAAACTAATAATTGTGTTTTTGTACTTCTTCCTGCAGAGCAAGTTTGGCTCTGATAAGGAAGGTTTTGCTACAGCTTTTCAACATTGCCTTGTAAAAGAAGAAGAACTTCTCTCCCAATATCTTTTTCCAGAACCAGTCAATTGCACTACTTTCGAGGTAAAGTTAAACAAGTTGAATTATATTGGGGGATAGGAAGACAGAGCAGGGATGAATGCCAAATCTCCAGTTTTTCTCCAGGTTTTTCTGTTTTGTTTTTAAAATTTTTTAAAATCCATTTTGCATTCACTATTAAGAAATGGTTCATCACACTAACTTGCTCTCCTCTCAACATAAAGTTGGATTATTTTTTGACCCTTGGAAAAAAATAGAAGTCATTTTGTTTCTAGTTTCTTAGCTATTCAGATTCTTTACCTTTCAATAATAATTTGAAAAAACCCGTACTGTATATTTGTGCCATTTCAGGATGATGCAAGTTGCGATTCAACTGGGACTACGAATGGAATTCTATATGGCGATGTCCAAGAGGTACATATAGAGGAGTCACCTCATCTGGTAGCTGCAACTTACAGATTGTTTTATATGTTCCACAGAGAAATGTGCTGAAGATGTAAAGCAGTGGATGATTGGCAACAAACTGATGTTAAATGATAATGAAACAGAGGCTATGTTATGCATTAATTCCAAGCAGCAGGTGTTAACTGAAGATGAGCAGATTGTAAATATCAGTATAAATGGTCACAACATTAGATCTGGCCCCCAATAACAGAGTACAAAAGGACTAGAGGCCCACCAAGACAAAATTTTCTCTTGGTGTGTCTAATTATGCCCGCATCGACAGTAATACTCAGTTCCACTGAGTCAGTCGATATAATTGAAGAAGAAGAAGTAGAGAGCTGACTGTGCCGCCCGAGTGATTCCAGTGGAAACTGGGCGGTGTGAAGAAAAGGAGGGCAAGAAGAAGAGCGCGTAGATGTTTAGGACAGTTGTTTTTATTGGTTTGGTACGGGAATCTTTTTTTAAAAATAATTATTACTCATGATTTTTGTTTACAATAAAAACTAAAGATGGTTCACACTCATTGTGCTGTTGGATGCACAAACCGCAGACACAAAGAGGGAACACTGAGTTTTCCCAAGTAAGTTTTACATCTCTGTCAAATCTCTCTAGTGTCTGAGAATTTTAGTCATTTCTAGTTGCTTATCTTGCGCACTTTTATGTTCAGAGTGCTCAATGGGAAGAAGCAAAAATATTTTTTTGTTAATCAAAACAAAAAATTCTTCATCGCAATACTTTGTTTTGCTAGTTCATTGTAAAATGTTATGTAACATAACATATCACGTTCAAAAGCCTTTAGGCAATCAATGCTTTTAAATTTAAACGCAATTAGAAAAATGAGAACATTGGGCGTAACTATTGTGATGTAAAATATGCAAAAATTATTCCCCATACACAAATATCAACTTGAACAACAGTGGAATCCGGATAAAGTCACCTCACTTGAACTCAACTCTAACTTGAATTGAACACAGGGTTTCGGTTCTGCATTTTTCCTTCTTTATATTAGTATTTGTTCATCATTAATTGAGTAACCGGGAACATATTCATTATCAACCATTATTCAGCAAATTCCTTTTGTTCCTGACTGTTTCATAACTTATTTGGTTATCGTTGTGATCACACATGTACCAAATTATTACAATATATGTATTGCATTTTCATTCGGCCCATCCTCGGATAAAAAAAGAAGTGAACTGATGCCATGTAAACGAAAATGAAGAAAACAAACAAACAAACAGACAATGCATTTTGCAAGCACATCTGAGTTTTTCTCCTGTTCAGTTTATAGGCTAATCCAAACATGCAGACACGCATGGTACCATTCAATCTCCTTCTTTTGTTTTAATGCGCTTTTTTCAACGTTGTCATTATCCTGTAGAACATCTTGGAGCAGAATTCTTTCCGTTACACGAGGGATGAAAAATGATCCCAACCTGTATAAACTGCTAGGTTTATACATGTATTGTTATAGTTATCGTTGGTTGCCCCCTTACGTTGTCGTTTTCGTCCAAGTCCATTTCTTATTGTTTTGTATCTTATATTATATTATATCTCTTTGTTCATGTATTGTTCATGTTGAGGAGGGGTATCACCCGAAACGTCATTGTAGTTTGTCTCTGTTTTTATGGAAGCTTCCATACCTGTCGCATATTTTCATAAAAATATTATTATTATTTTTATCATTATTATTATTATTATTATTATTATTATTTTATTATTATTATTAATTTTCCCTTTAAATCCTGTTTTTTATAAGCAGACCTGATATCATCATAAAGGTAGAAGTACAAAGCTCAAAATTTTATCTGCCTATCTTTTTCGTTTAAAACCTAACACAAAATAAATTGGTGAAATACGGGTTTTCAGATATACCTATAAAAAATGGTTTTAAAGTTTAAAATTAATTAATTTTTTTTACCAAACGCATGGATATTGATAAATGCTTACTTTCTGTGTAAAAAAAGTATAGATTTTAGACAGAAATCAACAGTTGGGAAAATGGGTCTTGAACCAATAATTCCTTTTGATATAAAATGAGGTCAATGTTTTTGTTATGTGACTTCTTTTGTAAAATATCATTGGTCAAAGCATCAAAATAGAAACAGACAATATCAGTGAAAGTGCAGTCTGTTATTCTCAGGTGTAATGAAGTCCACAACCTTGCCTTTCCCCGCTGACCCCTTGAATTGGGCTGTGCACTACTCCCACTGTTAAAGGATGGCTAGAAATGGGTTTTCCCCACGGAACTTCACTACTCCCGCATTAATATGCATTGCGTATGAGGAAAAAAAGGCCCAAAACTAAAGAGCTCAAGAAAGATTGTGTAACTAATGTAATGTAGCAAACTACCCAATGTACAGATCTAAACATCTGGATTTTTTTCATGAGAAATATCCTTGATTTGTCTGCAGTCTGGGAATACTGAGGTATGACACAAATAAGGAAAGAAACTCATTTCAGAGGTTGGAGAATTGCGTCAAGCTTAAGCGAGAAATGTAGTCTTATTCTGTTTTGTCCTTGTTTTTAAAAATATCAGTTTCAGTTATAGCTCCATGCTGCAAAAACATGCTTTTTCATGACAATGGGTGACTTTGAAATTTTAGAATAATTTCTATTCTAAGTTTAGCCCCTATATCAGTACAAGTAATGTTAATTCAATCTTTCTTAAGATCATTGTTGCTCTGATTATCACAGAATCTTGTATTAATAACTATCATCTTTATTGTCTAATGAAGGCAATTTATTTAAGTTTACAATACTCTGCAGGAGATAGCAAAAGACAACTCATAACACTTCGTCACATGTTTCAATACAGATTCTTCAGATTACACAGCAATATACACACAACCATACCCGCACATATCACTGGTATATCTTTAAAATGAACAATCTGATTGCTCTACTGCCGTCAAAATAAATTTAAGCCAACGTTTAAATGAGACACATTAGTGTAGTGTACTTTGCCAACAAAACACTCTATATGTGCAGGTATTAGAATTTTATGTGCTGATACATAATGCTGGTTTACAAGTTATTCCAGCCTCATCAATTGCACCCATGCTTAATTCAACAGACCAGCTTATTCTACTACCACCTCTTGGTTGAGGCAATTGCATGGAAGTAAGTAGAACTTTTGATTTTAGAGAATGTCTTTGATTGAACTTGAAAGATGTCATCAGTAGTAGCTGTGCTGTTTTCCTACTATGTGCCAGATGGGAGATGAGGAGGATGACAGCGATCCTAGCCTGAGCTTTGATACGCAATTTTTGGAGGACTTACAGCATGCTTTTGATGTGAGTGAACAATGGTATCATCCGTGGCTAAAGGGAAGACTAGTGAGGAGGGGGGTGGGGGGCGGGTTTGAAAGAGGGCGAGTGTTCACGTTGGTGTTTTTTCGTCTCCCATTTCATTTTCCTGATATTGTTTAGAATTATTGTCATCTGACAAAATTTTGTCCCATATATTCACTCTTCCGCTGCTGCATCTTTTGTTTATTTGTTAGTCTGGTGTCATTTTTTATTGTTGTCCCTTTTATATCTAATGGTACAAATGGTTTGGTAAGAATGAGTCAGGGAACCTTATTTCACTTTATTACTAATCACATATGTTGACGACTGTCTGTAAGATATGACTATCTCCACTTTTTAATAAAAAATAAAAACTCAATTCTTCCAGAAAACCTACTTTTAAATGCCCATCCCAACTCCATCCTAAATTCCAGGACGATTATGATTTTGTATGTTTCACTTTATTTCAATTTATTTTGATGTATTGTATGAAGTGCGATCATGCATCCATGGATTTTTTGGGTGTACACCCCTTGAAGGTGTTTTAAACTTTTAAAGAGCAATTGTTTATCATGATAACTGTATGATCTTGTGTTCTCAACTGCCATTGTAAAGCGCTTTGAGCACAACTTTGTTGTGGTGGTGTGCTCTATAAATGTTATGTATTATTATTATTATTATTTTACCTTTCCTAGAAATTTGCAGTGAAAGAGCGGATGGAAATTAGTAAGGGTATGTGTTTAACTCCAGTTTGACCAAAATGTAGAGATTGCAACTTTTTACCTGTCTGAGAAAAAAATTCTTGGAGTGAAAAAGCATGTAGGAATTAGCTAGTTAGGTTGTTTAGGTCCAATTCTGTCAAAAGTGGAGATAATCAGATCTTGCAGGTAACAGTCGATGTGTTAATCATTGCCTCAGATGGAATCTCATTATTTTGACTGTCTGCTCATTCTGTGTGGCAGGTAAGGATGACTCTGCTGGGTACAAACAGTTGAGGCTATTTATAGTGAGAATTAATGCATCTTTAGCTGTAGTTTGCCTTTTTCTTTGTTTTTTTTTATAGTTTGTCAATGGTTTAGCCAGGATGGGATAATCTATCATTAGTATGGCTATTTGTTCAACCGTTTGTGCTCTATTTTGTCATCCGGGTTTTTATAATCACCTGTTTGATGAGGGAATCATATCTCTGTCTCCTCAGGCACTTTGCAAAGCACAGAGTACTTGTTCCATTTCCATCAATGGTATGTGTGGCTGTGCTCTCTCATCTTGGCTAACATCCTGTGCTGGATGGGAAACTCTCAACATATATTTTTTAAACAAGTCTTTTGATAGGTTATTTTTTTAGAACAGGTTTAATCTGGAAATTCCATATCTACTGTTAAAAAAAAGATACTTCATGAACTTACAACTTTCACATAATATTAGGAGAATTTATGTATTTCAACAATAGGGGTTTGCTGGTTGTTATGGTCACAAACATATACATAAGTTCATAGAAGGAGACTTCCATGAAAGGAGAAACAGCATACTGGACATTTTTGGTGGTACCTTTGGACACCTGTGCAATCCCTTCTGCTTCCATGTAGCCTGTTGTTGAGTGTAATTAAGTGCCATGCCACACCACTTAGTGACGTTATGAGAAAAAAATCCTGTTAAATGAATTCCTATTTTACCCCCCCAAAAAAGTGCAAGACACGATTCTCACCCATTGCTTCACCCATTGCTTATCGCATTGTCAAAAGACAACTTAGAGTATTTAATGACGTCACTCATTCATGAACTATTCAAACTGCAGGAAAAATTACAATTACGTCACGAAGTTGATGGTCAAATGGTCAAGTCAATGCCATTCTCCTATCTGCAATAAAATTTCAATATGTTTTCTAGCTGTGTGGAAACTGAGATTTAAATTGTTTGATTTTTTTTACAATATTCAAGATTGTTCATTATATTTTTCTTTGAGAATACCTACTAATTTTTTCATTTTACTTTACTTCCCACAAACAATGATCCAGAAATGTTTTGCTAGGCTGTTTTGTTTTTGTTAAGGGATTCTTTCTAATGAGTTAGAGGAGAGCCTACAGAATCTTTCAAATGTTTCTTCTTACTCAAGATCTAAATTTCTGATCTAAATTATACCATCATTATCCTCATAATCATCCACATGGCTTGCGCTGTTCAGCACGTTTATTCTTTTCCTGGTCTCTGTCTTCTGCATATCTGATAAAATCTGTGTTGTTGACGAGGTCCGATGAGTCTATTTGTAATGCTGTTACAGATGTTGTGTGTTGTCTGCCTCCAGCTCTAGTTCCTTTAAAATATCCTGATGTGACAAGTTTTTCAAGTCCCTCTCCTCTCCAAATATGGCTAAAAAATATCTTTTGTCGACTTCTGATAGTTAAAAAAAGTTCTGGTTTTCTTCCAATTTTGTTGACAACTTCTTCATTTGTTATCTTTGCTGTCCACCGAATTTCAATATTTTTCTAAAGATCCACATTCCAAAGTTTCTAGTCTTTTAAATTAACCCAGTTGTGGTATAAAATGAATACAAGGCTCATGTCTTTAAATGTCATTTTTATTTAACTCTTTTCACTCTGAGATACAAGTTTGATCAGATCACTTAAAATGAAAATGCACCAAAGACACTTGTGCAATATGAACTGTGTACATGTAATGTTAGTGAATCTTCCAGTATACTTTTTCTTGTCCATCTGGAAAACATTTTTCTATCGTCTTACTGTAAGAGTTTATACATGTACTCGTATATTGTCACCGTCCTGGAAAACTGTAGTATGTTAAATTTTGTTTTAAATTTTTATTCACTCTACTGCAATTATTTCCTTTTCTGGATCTAACTAGCTTCATGCTGTAGGAATATCTGTTTTCGTTTTCTTCTATCTGATCTGACATTTAAAATGTGCAGTTTGTTATTGTTTTGTTTTGTTATCCTTATCCCTTCGTACTGCCTTAGTAGTGTTGGGACCCAGCTCCAAGGAGTTAGGAAAAACTCTGGATCACAAGACTGGCAGATGAGCAGTCCACCATGCATAATCTTGTGTGGCGTAATGAGCAATACATAAGGGGTATTACTCGATCTTAAGCCAAACAATAGTTGCTGTTGCCTTTGTGGTATCTTCTCATTGAGAAAGACCAATGAGCCAATTTACCTCAGGGTGTAGTTTGTTATTGTATCAGTCAAAATAAAAATATTTTTTCGCTCCTCTTGAAAAGTAGTCTCTTTAACAAACTACAGTTTTCCTGGATGGTGACAGGTTGCAGTAGGTAGGATTTGACATATCAGCCATTTATGTATTTTGTGTGTAGCTCATTTATGAAACATTGGTAATTTCAATTGTTTAGTGCATCAACATAATATTCATGAGCTGATCTACCTCCCCCCGAACCAATATTTTCACACAGGAGTTCAGCATGGGTATCAGCCAGGTGTCACTGTTCAACAGGTAAATGATAGGGAATTTCAAGGCTTATCTCTTATTATTTTTGTCTCCAAGATCTAAGTGTAAAAGATTTTAATTTTTGAAATTGTTATCCAAATATTTCCATACCTTCGCAGATTTTAACTAAATACAATTTATTTTCAATACTTTACTTCAAAGGTTGCCATTTATAAGGTCTTGTCTCATTAATAAGATTATTTTGGGTTTTTTTATCGACTGCAATACACCAGGAGATGGAGTTAAGAAAAGGCGCATTGTTTGAGCAACTGGAGCGCTGCATGCCCTACCTGGAAGATGTCAAAGGCCAGTACCTGCAATACCAGGCACTCATGGATGCCAAGCTCAGGCCCACTGAGACTTTGGAGCACACAATTACTGACATGTGAATAGAATTTTGTTAAAACTTATTTTTTCTTTCAAATTTATTTTCATTGCAACTGCTCTGATATTGTGCCATTACTTGAGATTTGCAACTCATCCAGCAAAGCAGCTAGGGCCTAAATCCTTTTTTCTAAATCTCTGCAAAAATTTTCAGTGAGATATTGATTTTACATGGGGAGTGAGGTCATCAAGTCTTGACCTTGGTATAGATGCCAAGTACTTGAAGAAAATCTATTTTCCCATTTTATCTGTATTTATATTCAAACAGAAAAGTAGTGTTGATGAATTGCAGGCTAGATATGAAATAAACGATGTACAGCTATTATATCTAGTGTCCTGGTGGCTCAGTTGGCAAGGTGTGACTTGTATGCTGAAGGGTGTGGGTTAGAATGCTCTCTGAGGCATCACTCAGCTGTTGTCTCAGAGAAATGTTTGCATGTTGTGGCAAAGGCCTCCACTACTGGTTGCTATAAAAAGATGCATAAGTGACTTTTCGCTCACCAATTTTTGATCTGACTAGAGAATTTGCATGGACAATAGCAAGACATGGAGTAGCAGTATATGATAGAAGAATTAAAAATAATGCAAAAAAAAATTAAAAAATGCTTTACTCATCATATTGAAAAAAAAGAAAGATTCACTAGACTTAAAAAACACTGGTGATTCCTGTTGGCATCGAGTGTAATCTCGATTAATATCTACTCCCTCCATGGCTACAAAGGCCACAGCACTTTTGTGTTCACAGGTTGACAGGCCAATTCTTAAATTCTTTTTTATCATCTCAAATATAGGAGTTTTTTTTATCAGTGGAACAAAAACTGGCTTTACATTGCATACAAGTGGCCAAACAAAATATAAAAAGAGCAGATAACTGACAAGCAACTATTCTATTTAACAATGTGGAAGTAATTCAAAATTTAGGCCTCCTGAGTTAAAACTTCATTAGAAGAATGTTGAATGCTGAAAAAAAAAAAATGGGCCTACAAAAGGTGTAAATGGTTGCCAGGAGTGTATCTATTTGTGCTTATTGGGGTCAGCACACTTAAATGGAATAGCACAGCATCACTTTTTGTTGTAGTAAAGCTATAGTAGTGTGTTAAAACAAGGGATACCCTGTTCCATATGTATTCTCACCATTAGAATGTGTTTTTGTTTGGAATGTCAATGGCTCACTATCTGCATGGTATCCTCCCACCCAGATTCGATCGAGTCGCCATGATTTTGAAGAAGCTGTGTGTGGATTTCAAATATGTGAACAGCAGATTGGATTGTATCAAGCAACAATTCATAAGCATGTAAATATTCTGGAGTATATTAATATAGTATCTCTGAATGAGAATTTATTGAGGACTTGACGCTTGTTTTTCATTTGTAACTCCTTATTTTTGTAATTAAAAAACAGAAAAGATCATGAGTTTTATGGTTCAGCTTGTTGTATGGTGATTAACAATAAGTTTAAGCAAAATTCTCTTCTTTTTGTTCCAATGGAGGAGGTTTTTCTCTTGTGTCTCCCAATGCAAGACTAGGACAACCCAGGCACTAGTGCAGTGGGGTAACGCCAGAGGTATGATTGGCCTCCTGCAAGGATTCAACCCACAGTCTCTGGCTTGGAAGTTTGATGTGTTTCTGACTGCGGTTGTGAATGCTGTGTAACTGATTGAAGATCCATGGTTGGGGCCCAGGGCAGGGCAGGGAGCAGAGTGGGGCACGGCACGGCACGGCAGAGTCCGCTAGGGCAGGGCATGGCAGGAAGGGCAGGGCAAGGTAGGGCAGAGCAGGGCAGGGCATGCAGGATAGGGCAGGGCATGCAGGGTTGGGCAGAGCAGGCAGGGTAGGGCAGGGTAGGGCAGGGCATGCAGTGTAGGGAAAGGCATGCAGGGTAGGGCAGGGCATGCAGTGTAGGGCAGGACATGCAGGATAGGGCAGGGTAGGGCAGGGCATGCAGTGTAGGGCAGGGCATGCAGTGTAGGGCAGGGCATGCAGGGTAGGGCAGGGCATGCAGTGTAGGGCAGGACATGCAGGGTAGGGCAGGGCATGCAGGGTAGGGCAGGACATGCAGGGTAGGGCAGGGAATGCAGTGTAGGGCAGGGCATGCAGGGTAGGGCAGGGCATGCAGGGTAGGGCAGGGCATGCAGGGTAGGGCAGGACATGCAGGATAGGGCAGGACATGCAGTGTAGCGCAGGGCATGCAGGGTAGGGCAGGGCATGCAGGGTAGGGCAGGACATGCAGGGTAGGGCAGGACATGCAGTGTAGCGCAGGGTATGCAGTGTAGGGAAGGACATGCAGGATAGGGCAGGACATGCAGGGTAGGGCAGGACATGCAGTGTAGGGCAGGGCATGCAGGGTAGGGCAGGGCATGTAGGGTAGGGCAGGACATGCAGTGTAGGGCAGGGCATGCAGGGTAGGGCAGGATATGCAGGGTAGGGCAGGGCATGCAGGGTAGGGCAGGGCATGCAGGGTAGGGCAGGACATGCAGGATAGGGCAGGGCATGCATTGTAGGGCAGGACAGGGCATGCATTGTAGGGCAGGACAGGGAATGCAGAGTAGGGCAGGGCATGCAGGGTAGGGCAGGACATGCAGGATAGGGCAGGGCAGGACATGCAGGATAGGGCAGGGCATGGAGGGTAGGGCAGGACATGCAGGGTAGGGCAGGGCATGCAGTGTAGGGCAGGGCATGCAGTGTAGGGCAGGGCATGCAGGGTAGGGCCGGGCATGCAGTGTAGGGCAGGGCATGCAGGGTAGGGCAGGGCATGTAGGATAGGGCAGGGCATGCAGGATAGGGCAGGACATGCAGTGTAGGGCAGGGCATGCATTGTAGGGCAGGGCATGCAGGGTAGGGCAGGGCATAAAGGGTAGGGCAGGACATGCAGGATAGGGCAGGGCATGCATTGTAGGGCAGGGTATGCAGGGTAGGGCAGGGCATGCAGTCTAGGTCAGGACATGCAGTGTAGGGCAGGACATGCAGGATAGGACAGGGCATGCAGGGTAGGGCAGGGCATGCAGGGTAGGGCGGGGCATGCAGGGTAGGCAGGGCATGCAGTGTAGGGCAGGACAGGACATGCAGGGTGAGCAGGACAGGATATGCAGGATAGGACAGGGCATGCAGGGTAGGGCAGGGCATGCAGGATAGGGCAGGACATGCAAGTTAGGGCAGGGCATGCAGGGTAGGGCAGGGCATGCAGGGTAGGGTAGGGCATGCAGGGTAGGGCAGGACAGGATATTCAGGATAGGACAGGGCATGCAGGGTAGGGCAGGACATACAGGATAGGGCAGGGCATGCAGGGTAGGGCAGGGCATGCAGGCTAGGGCAGGGCATGCATTGTAGGGCAGGACAGGACGTGTAGGGCAGGGCATGCAGTGTAGGGCAGGGCATGCAGGGTGGGGCAGGGCATGCAGGGTAGGGCAGGGCATGCAGGGTAGGGTAGGACATGCAGGGTAGGGCAGGGCATGCAGGGTAGGGCAGGGCATGCAGAGTAGGGCAGGGCATGCAGGGTAGGGCAGGACATGCAGGATAGGGCAGGGCATGGAGGGTAGGGCAGGACATGCAGGGTAGGGCAGGGCATGCAGGGTAGGGCAGGACAGGACATGCAGTGTAGGGTAGGGCATGCAGTGTAGGGCAGGGCATGCAGTGTAGGGCAGGGCATGCAGTGTAGGGCAGGGCATGCAGGGTAGGGCAGGGCATGCAGGGTAGGGCAGGGCATGCAGGGTAGGGCAGGACATGCAGGATAGGGCAGGACATGCAGTGTAGCGCAGGGCATGCAGGGTAGGGCAGGGCATGCAGGGTAGGGCAGGACATGCAGGGTAGGGCAGGACATGCAGTGTAGCGCAGGGTATGCAGTGTAGGGAAGGACATGCAGGATAGGGCAGGACATGCAGGGTAGGGCAGGACATGCAGTGTAGGGCAGGGCATGCAGGGTAGGGCAGGGCATGTAGGGTAGGGCAGGACATGCAGTGTAGGGCAGGGCATGCAGGGTAGGGCAGGATATGCAGGGTAGGGCAGGGCATGCAGGGTAGGGCAGGGCATGCAGGGTAGGGCAGGACATGCAGGATAGGGCAGGGCATGCAGTGTAGGGCAGGGTATGCAGGGTAGGGCAGGGCATGCAGTGTAGGTCAGGACATGCAGTGTAGGGCAGGACATGCAGGAAAGGACAGGGCATGCAGGGTAGGGCAGGGCATGCAGTCTATCGAAGGGCATGCAGGGTAGGGCAGGGCATGCAGGGTAGGGCGGGACAGGATATGCAGGATAGGAAAGGGCATGCAGGGTAGGGCAGGGCATGCAGTGTAGGGAAAAGCATGCAGGGTAGGGCAGGGCCGGAGGGTAGGGCAGGGCATGCAGGGTAGGGCAGGGCATGCAGTGTAGGGCAGGACAGGACATGCAGGGTAGGCCGGGCATGCAGTTTAGGGCAGGACAGGATATGCAGGATAGGACAGGGCATGCAGGGTAGGGCAGGGCATGCAGGGTAGGGCAGGACATGCAAGTTAGGGCAGGGCTTGCAGTGTAGGGCAGGGCATGCAGGGTGCGGCAAGGCATGCAGTGTAGGGCAGGGCAGGATATTCAGGATAGGACAGGGCATGCAGGGTAGGGCAGGGCATGCAGGGCAGGGCAGGACATGCAAGTTAGGGGAGGGCATGCAAGGTAGGGCAGGGCATTCAGGGCAGGGCAGGACATGCAAGTTAGGACAGGGCATGCAGTGTAGAGCAGGGCATGCAGGGTGCGGCAGGGCATGCAGGGTAGGGCAGGACATGCAGGATAGGGCAGGGCATGCAGTGTAGGGCAGGGCATGCAGGAGAGGGCAGGGCATGCAGGGTAGGGCAGGACATGCAGGGTAGGGCAGGGCGTGCAGTGTAGGGCAGGGCATGCAGGGTAGGGCAGGGCATGCAGTGTAGGGCAGGGCATGCAGGGTAGGGCAGGGCATGTAGGGTTGGGCAGGGCATGCAGGGTAGGGCAGGGCATGCAGGGTAGGGCAGGACATGCATGATAGGGCAGGGCATGCAGGGTAGGGCAGGGCATGCAGGATAGGGCAGGTCATGCAGTGTTGGGCAGAGCATGCAGGGTATGGCAGGGCATGCAGGGTAGGGCAGGGCATGCAGTGTAGGGCAGGGCATGCAGGGTAGGGCAGAGCATGCAGGGTAGGGCAGAGCATGCAGGGTAGGGCATGGCATGCAGGGTAGGGCAGGGCATGCAGTGTAGGGCAGGGCATGCAGGGTTGTGCAGGGCATGTAGTGTAGGGCAGGGCATGCAGTGTAGGGCAGGGCATGCAGGGTAGGGCAGGGCATGCAGTGTAGGGCAGGGTATACAGGATAGAGCAGGGCATGCAGGGTGGGGCAGGGCTTGCAGTGTAGGGCAGGGCATGCAGGATAGGGCAGGACATGCAGGGTAGGGTAGGGCATGCAGTGTAGGGCAGGGCATGCAGGGTAGGGCAGGGCATGCAGTGTAGGGCAGGGCATGCGGGGTAGGGCAGGGCATGCAGGGTAGGGCAGGACATGGAGGATAGGGCAGGGCATGCAGGGTAGGGCAGGGCATGCAGTGTAGGGCAGGGCATGCAGGTAGGGCAGGACATGCAGTGTAGGGCAGAGCATGCAGGGTAGTGGGTAGGGCAGGGCATGCAGGGTAGGGCAGGGCATGCAGGGTAGGGCAGGATAGGGCAGGGCATGCAGGGTAGGGCAGGGCATGCAGGGTAGGGCAGAGCATGCAGGGTAGGGCATGACATGCAGGATAGGGCAGGGCATTCAGGGTAGGGCAGGGCATGTAGTGTAGGGCATGGCATGCAGTGTAAGGCAGAGGATGCAGGATAGGGCAGGGCATGCAGGGTAGGGTAGGGCATGCAGTGTAGGGCAGGGCATGCAGTGTAGGGCAGGGCATGCAGGATAGGGCAGGACATGCAGGGTAGGGCAGGGCATGCAGTGTAGGGCAGGGCATGCAGGATAGGGTTGGACATGCAGGGTAGGGCAGGGCATGCAGTGTAGGGCAGGGCATGCAGGGTAGGGCAGGACATGCAGTGTAGGGCAGGGCATGCAGGGTATGGCAGGGCATGCTGTGTAGAGCAGGGCATGCAGGGTATGCAGTGTAGGGCAGGGCATGCAGGGTAGGGCAGGTAATGCAGTGTAGGGCAGGGCATGCAGTGTAGGGCAAGGCATGCAGGGTAGGGCAGGACATGCAGTGTAGGGCAGGGTAGTGCAGGGCATGCAGTGTAGGGCAGGGCATGCAGGGTAGGAAGGGCAGGGTATGCAGGGTAGGGCAGGGCAGGGCAGGGCATGCAGGGTAGGGCAGAGCATGCAGGGTAGGGCAGAGCATGCAGGTTGGGCAGGGCATGGCAGGACAGGGCATGCTGTGTAGGGCAGGGCATGGCAGAACAGGGCATGCAGGGGAGGTCAGGACAGGGCATGTAGTGTAGGGCAGGACAGGGCATCCAGTGTAGGGCAGGACATGCAGGGTAGGGCAGGGCATGCAGTGTAGGGTAGGGCATGCAGTGTAGGGTAGGACATGGCAGGACAGGGCATGCAGGGTAGGGCAGGACATGCAGGGTAGGGCAGGACATGCAGTGTAGGGCAAGGCATGCAGGGTAGGGCAGGGTAGGGCAGGACATGCAGGGTAGAGCAGGGCATGAAGGATAGGGCAGGGCATGCAGTGTATGTCAGGGCATGCAGGATAAGGCAGGGCATGCAGTGTAGGGCAGGGCGTGCAGTGTGGGGCAGGACATGCAGTGTAGTGCAGGGCATGCAGGGTAGGGCAGGGCATGCAGGGTAGGGCAGGGCATGCAGTGTAGGGCAGGGCATGCTTGTAGGGCAGGGCATGTAGGGTAGGGCAGGGCATGCAGTGTAGGGCAGGGCATGCAGTGTAGGGCAGGGCATGCAGGGTAGGGCAGGACATGCATGATAGGGCAGGACATGCAGGGTAGGGCAGGGCGTGCAGGATAGGGCAGGTCATGCAGTGTTGGGCAGAGCATGCAGGGTATGGCAGGGCATGCAGGGTAGGGCAGAGCATGCAGGGTAGGGCAGAGCATGCAGGGTAGGGCTTGGCATGGAGGGTAGGGCAGGGCATGCAGTGTAGGGCAGAGCATGCAGGGTAGGGCAAGGCATGCAGTGTCGGGCAGGGCATGCAGTGTAGGGCAGAGCATGCAGTGTAGGGCAGAGCATGCAGGGTAGGGCAGGACATGCAGGATAGGGCGGGACATGCAGTGTAGGGCAGGGCATACAGGATAGAGCAGGGCATGCAGGATAGGGCAGGACATGCAGGGTGGGGCAGGGCATGCAGTGTAGGGCAGGGCATGCAGGGTAGGGCAGGGCATGCAGGGTAGGGCAGGACATGCAGGGTAGGGCAGGGCATGCAGGGTAGGGCAGGACATGCAGGATAGGGCAGGGCATGCAGGGTAGGGCAGGGCATGCAGGATAGGGCAGTGCATGCAGGATAGGGCAGGACATGCAGTGTAGGGCAGGGCATGCAGGGTAGGGCAGGTCATGCAGTGTAGGGCAGGGCATGCAGGGTAGGGCAGAGCATGCAGGGTAGGGCATGACATGCAGGATAGGGCAGGGCATGCAGTGTAGGGCAGGGTAGGGCAGGGCATGCAGTGTCCGGCAGGGCATGCAGTGTAGGGCAGAGGATGCAGGGTAGGGCAGGATATGTAGGATAGGGCAGGGCATGCAGGGCAGGGCATGCAGTGTAGGGCAGGGCATGCAGTGTAGGGCAGGGCATTCAGGATAGGGCAGGACATGCAGGGTAGGGCAGGGCATGCAGTGTAGGGCAGGGCATGCAGGATAGGGTTGGACATGCAGGGTAGGGCAGGGCATGCAGTGTAGGGCAGGGCATGCAGGGTAGGGCAGGACATGCAGTGTAGGGCAGGGCATGCAGGGTATGGCAGGGCTTGCAGTGTAGGTTAGAGCATGCAGGGTATGCAGTGTAGGGCAGGGCATGCAGGGTAGGGCAGGGCATGCAGTGTAGGGCAGGGCATGCAGTGTAGGGCAGGGTAGTGCAGGGCATGCAGGGTAGGAAGGGCTGGGTATGCAGGGTAGGGCAGGGCATACAGTGTAGGGCAGGGCAGGGCAGGGCATGCAGGGTAGGAAGGGCAGTTTATGCAGTGTAGGGCAGGGTATGCAGTGTAGGGCAGGGCATGCAGGGTAGGGCAGGGCATGCAGTGTAGGGCAGGGCATGTAGGATAGGGCAGGGCATGCAGGGTAGGAAGGGCAGGGCATGGCAGGGCATGCATTTTGCCACATCTCTATCTGGATTTAAAGTGTGGAGTGAGTCAGGTCTCATAGGATCTTAATGCATAGACATGCTTTTCAAATTTGTTTGTTTCCTTTTTTAGGGCACCATGACAGACAGGGGTCATAGAGGTGCCCGCCTACAAATCAAAGAATCTGATTTAAAATTCAATCTGGACACCAGTTTTCTATATTTCTTGTAAATCAGTGTTTAATTTTTTGCTCCCTTGAGTTACATGTGCCTGATATTCTGGTGAATTTGGGAAATTGTTGACATTTGCATCACTCAGCTGTTGTCTCAGAGAAATGTTTGCATGTTGTGGCAAAGGCCTCCACTACTGGTTGCTATGAAAAGATGCATAAGTGACTTTTCCCTCACCAATTTTTGATCTGGCTAGAGAATTTGCATGGACAATAGCAAGACATGGAAGATCAGTATATTATAGAAGGATTGAAAATAATACCAAAAAAAAAAAAATGCTTTACTTATCATATTGAAAAAAAGAAAGATTCACTAGACTTAAAAAAAAATATTGATGAAAAATCATTTTAATAATATTGGCAATAATAGTGGAATTTATTTATAAAACGTCTCTGTCCACCAAGGCATCTCTAGGTGCACAAAGTCATATAACAATTACATTTCAATACATCATAACCTTACGGGGAGGGCGGGTCCTAAAATTGTTTACCTATGCTTTTCAAGTGAGAATGATGCATCAATATATAGAATATGCACTCTAGTTAAACTTGTTGCATACATAATGTGGAATGACTTATTAATATTTAATATGTTTCTGCTTAAGAGTTTTCTGAAACATCATGCCGGCTGGATGACTATGCCATCAGGGTATTTGCTGTATTTCAGGTTGCTTCTGGTCCGAGTACAGCCTGATGAACACGTGTCTATTAACAATGCAAACCAGAATAAAAAGGACGGTGGTACCAGCAACACTGATGGTAAGCAGAGGAAGGGAAGCAACACAACAGTTAAGGAAAAGATTACCTTTAGCACCAAGGAGCAGTCCTTTATCACTACAGAGTTGTTGTAAGTCGAGTGTTTGTACTATGGTGCCTTTATTATGTTATGAATCATCTTCATCATCATCATCATCATCATCATCATCATCATCATCGTTTACTCTCAGTAACCCCACAGCAGGGGACCAATTTATAGTTAACATGGACATACCAAATTGCACAAAAGATGATTACTGATACAATGTACAACATCGGTATACAACATCAAATGTTACAAAATCTTGGATTTATTCTGCTTAAAAACCATAAAGGTGATAAGAATTCAAAATTGTATTATGAGAGTATGAGAAATGGCCGGTATAAAAAATGTGTTATCAAGATTTTACCAATACCAGTTGTAGCAGGGTGCCTAACTAGGCTTTCCTGGATCAGTGAGGTGAGGTGAAATATGAGTAGATGCTTTAAAGTCACCTGGAGAAAATGGAATTTCTAATTCTCAGAAATGCTTGGTCAATTTAAGAAATGGCTTTTTTGGTAGCTATAATTATTTTGGATGAAACATCTTTTGACTAATGAATGATTTGTTAAATTCCTTTTTGTTTTTTATTTCCTTCAGGATTCTTGGTTATTGTTACTTGAGTGGTATCACAATTAAAAGCCTCAGTGTTGAACTGATTACTGAGGAAAATGGCAAATGTGCTGAATTAGTGATTGTCAACCCAGATGATAAGAGAGGGAGCAACATCAGAGATGGAATGTCCAGGCTTGATCAGAGTGCAGATATATCCTTGAAAATGAAGATTAGGGATTATCAAAGAAATGGCACTGGCAAGATAAACCACCAGTTTGTGAGAGTATCATTCTCTGTCACCATCTCTTGCTTTGATTTGGATGTTGAAATGCAGGTGAGGGATTTTATTTATTTATAAGCCGATCCCTAGATAATACATTGATTTTCACAATATCAGAAATAAAATGAACACTGCTGGTTCTGACCTCATAAAATTGAAAAGTGCAATTCTTGATGTCATGAATGCATGGAGTGTGAAATGTGGACCAGTTCAAAAAGACTCTGGAGATTTGAGTGAATGGACTGTACTCACTCTCTTTGCCCGTCTGGAATTGGGCACAGAGCTTTCTCTTTGAAGTATGGGACTTGGTTTTCTTGTTGCTTTGCTTTGATTGAATACAAGTTTGGTACTTTTTGTTTTGTCTTGTTGTGTTTTATTTTTTTTAGAGTAATTTTTTTTATCCCTTCACCTTTTTTTTTTTTTTTTTTAAATTCTCTCCTTCCCCCCTCCCATACTTTCTTACTTCATTATGTAACATCACTGCCTCCCTCCTCGCACATCTCTCTTGGAGCGTCACTTGGGCTTACATTTTTTTCTTTCTACTCCTTACAGTCCTGTTTCCGCTCCTCTCCTTATTTATTTGCATATTATATACGTCAATTTTTATTTCATGTGTTGTATTGTGCCTGATGAAGACCTTTGGTTGAAATGCTGTTGTCTTTGTCACGTTTCATTTCCCTTTAAAGCCTAAAGCCACTCATCTTGCATCGTTATAGAATACTCAGGTTTTGTGGTACGTGGAAACAGTTTTGTCATTACAGTTACTCTTAAATGGTTGAAGGGATTTGAGTTTTATGTGCAAATTTAAACATTCTGCTGTTCTTCACCAACTCATACCACCTAAACCTTGTCAAGGGATGTAATTCATATCGAAAAGGATTTTAATTGGTTGCAGACAAAATTCTTGAGGCAGACTTGACATTAGGTTGGCAGGACCAATTCAAGGAGGAAGTTGAAAACAGCTCAAAATGTATTGTCCATCATGTGTGAACCAAACCTCAAATCTCAGCAGGATTCTGCCGTGCTGAAGACAGGATTTGTGTTGCCTGCTCTGTGCCCTTGTTCACTGAGTTACAGGGCAGAAAACAGCACTTTTGGAAATCAGCCTCATCATCGGA
>JBCIKM010190467.1:0-12907 GCA_039654465.1 Melibe viridis | reverse complement strand
CTCTCTCTCTCTCTCTCTCTCTCTCTCTCTCTCTCTCTCTCTCTCTCTCTCTCTCTCTCTCTCTCTCTCTTGTGTTTCCTATCTTTCTCTCTGTTTCTCCAATATCTCTTTGCCTTCCCATCCTCATCTTTCTATCCATCTGTCTTTTTTCCTCTCTGTCTACTGTCTACTGTCTTTATCTTACTCTTCAAAGGAAGCCAGTAGTCTCTCCACTGGGGAAGAATGAATCAAAACTAGAGGCTGCTGGAAGCTCACATTCCTACTAGTCCTAATGGAAGCTTACTTACTCCTACCATGGTATTTTATTCTCCACTGGGGAATTGAGGTTGGAGGCATCCCTGGTACCTCTTCTACTTGTTTCTTTTGTTTTATACTAAATCTTTTTGTCTTACTATCCCTTTCTGTTCTTAGTCTAGTCTTGTTTAGGTTACAGTGGTCATCCGTCATTTCATGTCTTTTGGTACATGACTCCAGGGTCACAAGTTAGACGTACTGAGTACTTTAGGACATAATGGGTCTTCCTGGACCAAAATACTGACATGTGATGGCCATTGCTTATTTTTGTAATGAGAGATGATATTTTTTGTCATTGTAAATTGTCTCTCTGAGAGATGATATTTATTTTTTGTGTGTAAATTATCTCTCTGCTGTTTGTGGTTTGATCTGTTCCCTCTTTTAACTAATTCTATCATCTTACTTGCCTCTGGGCTCCTCTATGACCCTCATGTGTCGTGGGCCCTAAAATCTCCAATAGGGAACCAAAAGTAAGCCCAACTCTGCATTTCCCTGTTATATCAATTTGAAAATAAAGCTCAAACCAAGTTAGCAGAGTGTGCTCTCCACTAGGCTGGGGTTGACTGTTGGGGATTTGCTATGAAAATGTCGTGGACTCATGCTTTTGAGCTAGAGTAAAAATTGGACAAACCAAAACTTCCACATCTTGCACCTTGCTTTCGTCTCAGGTTGGAATTATCACATTAATCATCCAGTGAGAAACCAGAGTAGGTTTCAGTCAAAGACAACAGGCTGGAGATTTGAAATCGACCAAATATAGTGGAGATTTTAAAATCCCTGAATATGGATCAGCGGCAGGCTTAAGTCTTACACATGTTAGAGGTTTACGACTTGTCCAGTGAGGACAGGGGGCAGGCTTGGGCTTATCTGAGACAGGTTAGAGATATGAGAAATATCAAAGAAATTTCAAGGAGGTCAAGGGCAGGCTCGTCTTAGACAGGAAAGAGATATAAGAAATATCAAGTGGGATCAAGGGCAGGCTTTGGTCATAGATAAGTTAGAGCTATGAGAAATATCAAATAGGGCAGGCTTTGGTCATAGATAAGTTAGAGCTATGAGAAATATCAAATAGGGTAGGCTTTGGTCATAGATAAGTTAGAGCTAGGAGGAATATCAAATAGGGTAGGCTTTGGTCATAGATAAGTTAGAGCTAGGAGGAATATCAAATAGGGCAGGCTTTGGTCATAGATAAGTTAGAGCTAGGAGGAATATCAAATAGGGCAGGCTTTGGTCATAGATAAGTTAGAGCTAGGAGGAATATCAAATAGGGTAGGCTTTGGTCATAGATAAGTTAGAGCTAGGAGGAATATCAAATAGGGTAGGCTTTGGTCATAGATAAGTTAGAGCAAGGAGAAATATCAAGTAGGACCAGAGCCAGCAAGTTTTATCTTCTACAGCTGAGATTTCTGTCTTGCTTTTCAATTCCATATTAGACATATTTGACTGTAGGGTTTGATGAATTTTTTGTTTGTTGTCTGTCTAAGATGAACATTAAATGCTTTTATTCTCCCTATTCTATCCTTTCCCTACCCTGCCATTATAAACTATATTGATATAATAGTAATAAACTATGTTGGTTGACTGACCAGGTGAGCCTGCTGCCGGGTGCAGCGCTGGAGGATCTGCGGTCCCTGGTGGACAGCCTGAGGCAGGAGCTGCTGATGGTCAAAGTCCTGCAAGACTCTCTCCAACACCTGCACTGCAGCGGCAGGTAAGGGCAATCATATAGGATGTATGACATTTATAGAGCACCCATCTACGGTTCGCACCATGCTCCTCTAAGCACTTTATAAGACCATATCCTTGTTAGACAACTAACATATAACAAATACGACGACACATGCAGCCTGGTTGAAAGCAGGTTGAGTTTCAAAAGGGCCAAGAGGTGTGACCAGGACGCCCTGTATCCATAGGACCACTACTGCTTTGGTGGCTCAAATGCATGTTCCTGACTAGCCTGTTGCCACTCATTTTGCGTTGTTAAGGATGCCTTGCTCTAATGGTTAATTAAATGTGACTGGGGAAAAGAAAGGATGGTTACAACAGTTATACAGCCTTTTAAACAAAACAATGTGATTTTCTGTAAACTTTCTGTAACTATGACTTAAAATTTCATAGGAATTTCATGCACTAAAAACTGAGATGAAGAAAGAATGACAGGCCTGGTCTTTATAATGTTCCTGAGGGATGGAGCATAGATTTCATGGAAGGAAATTGCAACAAGACACAATTGCTCCTTTATATTATCTCAACTAGTTTCCAAGCCAATCCAAATCTTTGCATAGGAATAATAAAAAGATACCTTTCACGTCTGCTAGAGACACATGCAATGAAATTGTTAATGTACGTGTCTTTTTGACTCTGGGTTTTAGTGGCATCTTAAATCAGCAATAATTAAAAACAAACAATATATCACTCAACAATCGGCGTTTCTAATTTTTTCTTTCATCTTGAATTCTTTTCCAGCAATGGTGTCCCATCAGATGACCTCCACGTTGAAATTGAGGCTGTTCACAAGATTTACAGCCAGCTAGAGGAAGGTGTGGACAGGAACGGCAAGCTGCACCAGAAACTTCTAGACTGTGTCAGGAGAGGCGGCATGTTTTCCTCCAGGGGTAACAGTGATGTTTACCTTTGTGTATTTTTAAAAACAGACTAAAGGTCAATTTCCACAAGATATGATAGTCTTGTATGAATTTGACAGGTTGTTTCAAGACTCCTTTTTGCAAAGTCTTTGTTTATATCTGATTTTTTTTTAAAATTCATGGGAAAATTCACCGAGTCAGGAACCTGTTCCGTTTTTTTCTGGAACCTCCCGTTTTTTTTTCTAGCCAGAGTAAAAATCTGGAGAAGAAAAATCAAGAAAAATTGGGCTCACACAGATTTCTATCACTTCAAATTTTCGTGATCCGGCTTTCAGTGGCTTTAATTTTACCAGAGGCTGCATCCAGGGCAGTGGAGGAGGTTATTGTGGATGTACTTGGTCAATTGAATTTTGTTTGATACTCGCTATGAAAGCAGTTGAATTTAATGATTGTGATAATCAATAAATGCATACGAGAACTTGCGATGCTATTGAACGGATTCAATTTCTGGGTCAACTGGGTTTTGAACTCGATATCAAGTTTATTTAGATTGGCTGGTCGAAGCGTAATTTAGACTCCTTGTTTCTCAGTTTGCGACCTCTGTCTAGAATGCCAGATTTCTTTGAAATGTCCAAACAAAAGAAACCTCAAATTTGTTTCAAAATAACACTTTTAAATTGAACTTTGAGGTTTTGAAATGTTGAGGAGATCTGTTTTCAGATGCACAAGATATTTAACTTTGTCTCGGTTTGTTGGCATCGGCTGATTGAAACGTATATTGTGGAAAGTTTAGATGACAATGCCTTTAAAAACTGGTTGTCTAGCTGAATTTAGTTAAAATGTTTTTAGAGCTGGAGGAGGTGTCATCATTCAAGTATTTGGGTGTTATTTTAACCAGAGAAAAACAGATCAAGAACAGAATGGACATGGCTACAGCAGCACTGACAAAATGAACAGAAACATGGAAAAGCCATGTCAGCTTTGATATTTAAATCAAACTGCAAAACATTGGCACTGTCAGATCTGCTGTATGGCTGTGAAGCATGGACGTTGATAGCAGACCTGGAGTGCAGAATTTGTGCCTTTGAGAACAAAGCTATTAGAAACTCCCCCGAGTGTCATACACAGAACACAGGACGAACATTGTGGGCTAAAATCTAATGAAATAGTTTTCAAATAGGGTGGAAACAGCCCAGAACATACCTAGATGGTTGTTTTTTTAGAGTTACTTTCAAAAATTTTCCAAGGGAGCATACCCCGGGACCCTCGATCTAGTGTTTTTGGCACTTGGTTCCAGTCTCTATTAAGTCTGTTTCCATTCTGGTCTCTGCACAGAATGTGTGGTAAATCAAATGATTAGTCACAAGAATAGTGTCTTAGGGAGGGGGGTGGTGGTGGTGGTGTTGGTGAAATCTGCCACATGTATAAATGGTGCTGGGGAAAAAAGGTTTTTTTTTTTTTTAATTTTCCAGTGCTTGGTTCCATTCCTGTTGGAGAGTATAGTTGGTATATTTGTAAGTTTGTGATCAGGGTTGATATGTATATTGTGCTTTGAGCTTATTAAGAACTTTGCTCTGGAGTGTCTCATGACTCTAGTAATACAGATAGGGGATGTAAATGCTTTCATAGTGAAATAATCAGAGCTACTTCTCTGAAATGGTTGGACATGTTCTCCCAGCTTTGAAATGTAGAATTGATCTTTATTTAATCAAAACTTGTAAAATTGATTTTACCCATTTTTTAAAACGGTTTACTTGTTATGATTTGTTTTAAGTGGTTTAAACAAGAAGATAATGTATCAATTTGCACTTACTGATCGAAAATAAGGCTGTCAAAAGACGGTGGAGGTTCCCATTGACATTGATCTGTACATCAATTTCAGATTTCACAGATGCTGCCTTTTTAAATCCCAGAAAGTCTCTGGTCTTCACTCCGAGCCGAAAGAGTCATCAGTCCTGTAATGGTGTTGAGGAGCTGGACTATCGACCTGCTGAGGTGTCGTGCATGCCTGCTGATCATCAGTGTACTGGTGAAACAAGTCCATGTAAACTGCATGAACTTAACGGTGACAACCATGGGGTCATGGATGCGGATGGACTCTCAGAACTACAGGGTCCGGCGCATACCTTGCTGTCTTCGCACAATGCATCTGGCATTTGTATATCCTTGTTAGGTGTTAATGGACTTGACAACTCCACAGCAGATGCAGCTGCCATGGGCCTGGATCAAACTCTCACAGAGATCACTATAATGGATGGCAGTTTGACGGATGACGCCAAAGAGGGCAATTTAAAGCTCTCGGATATTGATGCAGACCACCCTCTCTCACTGTGTAGCCTGGAGACACATCAAGCCGGGGACGGGCTGTTTGACGCTGAAAACCCAGGCACCCATCTCTCTTCATCCGTCAGTCCTGGAAGTGGTGTGCGCAGCCCTTACAACAGTCATTGCCAGCCACTGACTAACGGAGTGACCAGTGGTCAGCATTCTGATCTCATTGATTTGTTCACTGTTCCACAGTCATATATCGGGGAACATCAAGATGAGTCTGAGAAGGTAAATGGTGCATTGGTAGCAAGTCCAAGGGAGGAAACTGATGCTCGTCTTAGTGCACTGAGCTTGAAAGGTTTTGAACAGAGTGGTGTTTCTAATATGTCCACTAGAGCTTGTCTTGGAAGAGACAGTTTTACAAATGTCACCTTACGGAGTGATCGAGAAGGAGGTGGTGGAGGAGAAGATAGTATCGGCATCGATGGTTTTGCAAATGTCACCTTAAGAAGTGATCGTGCAAGTGATATTCATGCAAGCAGGGGAAGTTGGGGCAATTTTCCAGGGGAGATAGAGGAGGCTTTGACTGCAGAGGGAAAGACGAATAACTGGCTAAAGCAGGTCAACGGCATACCTGGAGATGGCTGGGCTACTCATGATCCGGAATTGGCCAAGTCCATGGAAAGGAAAGGAAACTCATTGGACAAAGTGTCTCCAAATGCTCCTGGACGGGAACCCCACAGCGTGAACAATGAGCTGCAGGACTTGCTACAGGAGCCTGTCAAAGACTGTGAGTATTTTTCTCATTGGAAGAAAAAAGAAGGCAGAGAGCATATTTAAATTTTTTTTTTTCTTCGATAGTGAGATATTTCTCACTTGTCGACTTTCAGGTTAGACATTTTTGTCTTAATATTATACTGCACAAGCATTTCTCTCTTGTATTTTAAGTCAGAAATAGGGCAGGTCAACAGTAATGAACAGTTTATCACAGTCCAGATAAACATTCTTTTTTTTTCTAGGGAATTTATTGCTTTCTCACTTGAAAAATGGTGAAATTTTGAAATGCATTTCACACAGATATGTTATCTAACTGTTAAGATTTATAAAAGAAAATAGATCAGAGATGTTAAACTGCACAGTTGAGAATTGGGCTGCACCAAAGAGTGGGTGCTGGACTGCTCTATGCATCCCAACTATTTCTTTTCTGCAAAGTCACTTCTTCAGGTAGCTTTTCTCTAGCTGAATATAAAAAGTTTGCTAACTTATAAGCAAAAAAAGAAAAAAAATTTTGGAATACAGAGGTGTGTAAATATTCTGACTTGAATCAGACTTCCAACTTTTGAAACGCATGGGATGCTTTTAAGAAAGAAAAAAAAGAGAAAAGAAAGAAGACTTTCTCTCTTTTTTTTATTTCCTTGTGCGCCCGCCATGCATCATAAGTAAACTGAATAGCAGCCTCCTTTACACAGTTAAGTTTGAATTGTTTGTTCTAAAGACCGTGAGCATCACAAAGGCCTACTTTTACCAATAGAATATCCTACTGGGTTATTATCTACATCAGAACCATTCCCTTTCTCTCTGGAGGGCTCTTCTTCTTCTGTTTCTTTTCATTACACTGAAGCTGTCGTCTTACTTTTTCCCCTTTTCTGTGATGTCCTGTTTTTGTTGTCTCGTTTGCAACTCAATTCTCATCCTTTATTTCTTGCCTTTTGGTACATGACTGCAGGGTCACAAGTTAAACGTAACGAGTACTTTTGTCTGCAAAGAGCGTTTAAAGATCTTGGGTCTTTCTGTGCCATAATGCTGTTTTATGTGATGGCCATTGCTTATTTTTGTAAGGAGGGATGATATTTTTTGTCAATGTAAATCATCTCTCGGTGGTGTCGCTATGTGTTTTGAGAGATGATATTCATTTTTTAGTGTAAATCATCTCTCTGCTGTTTGCGGTTTGATCTATTCCCTCTTTTAACTTATCTTTCATCTTACTTTCCCATGGGCTCCCCTATGACCCTCGTGTGTCGTTGGGCCCTAAAACCTCCAATAAACAAACAAATTTCTCTCTGTCAGGCCTATACCCAGTCCCTCTCTCTCATCTCCTCTCAGCCCACAACACTGCCAACACGTCACGCTGTGCAATGCCACCTTGCAAGGTGTGGTGAGATGACTGCGTACAGGGTCTGTCAACAGTTATGAATTTATCAATTCGCACTTCAATAAAATTAGGACAAAATGAGAGCTTTGCACATGGTCGGAACTTTTGGTCTGTAATGGTCTCCGATTTTTCCGATTCAGTCTGAAAAGAAAAAAATTGGTACTGCATTACGAGGATGTTTACTAAAAATAACTCACTGGAAGTCACCAAACAGGCAACAAGCAAGGCAGATTGAAACATTACTATAACCTTGATAGAAGTTCTCTATTGTTGAGAGACATACAAATTTTATTTGCTTTTTGTTGGTATTAAAACAGAAAAATGAAAGCAATCTGTCATTCAATGAAGGTAGATGAATGTTGCTGATAACCATTTAGATGAATCCTCTAACAAAAGATTTGTAAGAATAACTGCTTTCAAACTACACTAGAAATATACAGTATGATTTTAGGGGAGAGGAAGGACTTTGTGAGCCTAATAGCACTGACTTCCAATTTTACAATGGGTCTCCCAAATTTTTTTAGGAGTATATGTGTGAATGCTTCTAAAATGAAGTTGTGTTGATTTATATGTGTGTGTGTGGGGGGGGGGGGGGGGGAATGGTGACCTGAGTGTCTTGATTTCATACTTTTTTCTGTCATGGCCAATTTACATCGCTGAGTATAAACCACCTGCAAATTGTTGCTTCTTGTCATAGACCAGTTCTTTTGGCAAGTTGGTGATTGTTCCAGTCTGCATTCCAAATTTAGTGTCACATCAGGCCTTAGTTTTAAAGAAGAAACCAGTTTGAATCCAGGAATTCCGTACTTACTCCTTGTGCTATGGTTTTCACATTTTATCGTTGAAACAGTTAGCTTCAGATAGCCCTGCTTATTAATTTATATCCTGTGTTTTGGAAGTAATCATGTTCTGTCTTTTC
Source organism: Melibe viridis (assembly GCA_039654465.1). Taxonomy (NCBI): domain Eukaryota; kingdom Metazoa; phylum Mollusca; class Gastropoda; order Nudibranchia; family Dendronotidae; genus Melibe; species Melibe viridis. The sequence goes on along the minus strand of JBCIKM010190467.1, from coordinate 4,689 downwards.
ACAGCTCAAGCTGCCCAAAAACAGGCATGTGCTGACCAGAACAATTCAGGGCTGCTGTCCTTTTCCCCCCAGTCTGTTGGGTCCCGGCAAGATAACCAGTCACCCGGCACTGGTCAGTCTCATGGCGAATGCTCTGACCTTGTTGATCGTCTTAAATCAGCCCTAACCGCAGCACGGCACCAACGTGACCAGTGTCATTTTCAGGTACTCATCAGAGCATTCCTTCCCTTATAATCAGTTTTATTTTGTTGTTTGTTGTTTTTAAAATGAGAGTATGAAGAATTTGATTTTGAAAGTTTATCCTCTCTTCTGTCTTCTCAAATGTTCTTTTTTCTCTGCTTTGATAAAAAATACAAATACAAACACAAAAGAAGCCCCACCAGACTGTAAAAGGGAAACATCTTATAACTTCAATAGTAAGGTTGTTTTTCTATCCTTTAAAGATGGTTGTAATCAGACTGTTGTCACCATCAAATCAAATGCCCTGCAAGTATCATTTTACTTTGTTTGCTCAAACCAATCGTGATGAAAATCCGTTGTGCTGTGCTTTTTCCCATTTAAAGTAGCAGGGCATGCAGTATAGTTAACGTTATTTTAACACAGTTACCATATAATTATGTTGTTATAAGGAACCATGCATCTTAAATATATTTTGAAAAAAGTGGATATCTATGACTGAGTTTTGGATTTATTTTCCTTCCATGTAGGTGGAAGAGCTGGAGGCCAAGCTGGAGGCCACTGAGAATACCGTGCGTCATTTGTCCCGCCGAATGAAGTCCTACCAGACATGCCTTGAGCAGGCAGGACTCAATCCCACTCCGCCCTTACGCAGCCGGTCTAGCAGTGAGGCGTCTCTCGGCTCCCTGGGTCAAGGGAGGCAATCTGCTAGGGAGAGCCCTTTGCGCCGGGCCAGCGAGGAATGCCACAATGGTAAACACTGGGCAGGACTTAAAAAGAAAATAATTGAAGTACAGTGTAACACTTATTAAAAATTGCTTGGTGCTGATATAAAGAACAGCTTGGGATTGGGACACCCCCAATGTGTTCTTTTTATCAGAGTTCTTTATATCAGTCAGGATTTGTGCATTAACTCCCTTAATGTGATTCAAACTCTGTTCTTTGTAGTCTTCAGTGCTTTGTGGGAGTATGCTCCACTATATCCGTAGTTGTTTATATCTATCAGACTGTATGTTGTCTCTTGATAATTTTGTTTTATTATCCATATCCATGAAATATATTTGCATACATATCTATCCAGTTTCATGGAGAGGAAGCTAAAATGTTAAAAATTACACTATCAGGGCCGTGAGAAATAGTACTGGTGAGAGATGCTTCATTATGATTCATATAATCAAAGAAAGTGGGTGTTGCTGTCACTGCTGGAAGAGACAAAAGTTAGTTACTGAAACAACCCAGACACGATTTGAAAGTCGTCCCAAGAGGGATGTGAACATGAGGCCTGCCACGGCACGCATGGCCTGGCCACCACTTCCAGGATGTCAAGATTATCCACCAAGGTATTGCCCACTTCATTTGCCAAATGAATTGGGACAGGGTATGGTGGAGATGCTAAACAGCTCTGTGTCCTCATTTCGCATTAGCTTCTTCCCACCTGTGTGTCTGGCGAAATTTGCTTACCAAATGGTTTAATGTAGTGGCATGTAGTAAAAGATGCTGAAGTGGGTCTCAAAGCACTGAAAATTGCCCTCTGTCTTAAAGATTTTGTCGTCTTCTTTTAAATTCAGTGGTCATGCCTAGTCATTTCATTTCTTTTCATACATCATACATAACTCCAGGGTCACAAGACAGACGAACTGAGTGCTATTGTTAACAGGGGGTTTAAAGGTCTTGGATCCTACTGGACCATTATGCTTTTATGGGTGATGATCATTTATTTATTTTTGTCAAAGGGGATATTTTTGTTGTTCTTCAATTATATCGACTGACTCCGTTGAACTGAGTATTACTGTCGATGCGGGCATAATTTAGACACACCAAGAGCAAGTTTTGTCTTGGTGGGCTTCTGGGAGCTTCTCTAATACCTTGATCTTAGCGTGATGTAGTCAAGGCACTGCTTGAAATTGTTGGTCGGCAACTCTTGGTTTGGAAGAGTAAAACAGCTCACAATTTATGTAGAACTTATATTGTGTGACATGGTTAAAAAAAAAAAGAATTTTGTCGAGATGATGTCCCTGACTCACAGTGTGTCATCCTCCCTTGCCAGGTGTGGACAGTCACCCTCTGGTGCCAGCAGCAGACAGGGCCAGCATGGAGAGGGCTCGAGATGATGCCATCAGCGGCTTTCCCCGTCCCAGAAGTCTGAGTGGGATGGGGATAGGGATGTCTCCGCCCAGTCTGATTGGCTCCTCCCCCACCAACTCCACAATGCCCTCCAGGCTTAGAGCATCATCTGACACCACAGCCATATCCAGCCCAGAAAGACTGGTAATAAAATTAAAAGAAAACCTACTTACTTCATCCCACAGGAGAGTTTTCTCTCTTGGGTCTGGCACAACCCAATGTCAGCTGCAGTGTAGTTTTCTGACTTTTTAATGGTTGAGCCACTGAGTATGACGTACACTTCCTTTGGTAGGCCACTAAGAACTGAAAACTGTCTGGCCTACTCGATAATATCTGGCCTACTCGATAATATCTGGCCTACTCGATAATATCTGGCCTACTCTATAATATCTGGCCTACTCAATATTATCTGTCAACTTAATATCTGGCCTACTTAATAATATCTGGCCTACTCAATAATATCTAGCCTACTTAATAATATCTGGCCTACTTAATAATATCTGGCCAACTCAATAATATCTGGCCTACTCATTAATATCTGTCAACTTTATAATATCTGGCCTACTCAACAATATCTGACTACTCAACAATATCTGGCCTACTCTATAATATCTGGCCTACTCTATAATATATCTGGCCTACTCTATAATATCTGGCCTACTCTATAATATCTGGCCTACTCAATAATATCTGTCTACTTAATGATATCTGGCCTACTCAATAATATCTGGCCTACTCAATAATATCTGGTCTACTCAATAATATCTAGCTTACTCAATAATATCTGGCTACTCAATATCTGGCTTACTCAATAGTATCTAGCTTACTCAATAATATCTGGCCTACTTTATAATATCTGGCTTACTCTCTATTATCTGGCTACTCAATAATATCTGGCTACTCCATATCTGTCTACTCTATAATATCTGGCCTACTCCATAATTAACTTAAATTACATCTATTTCTCTCCCAAATTTTCTTCACCTGAATTGAAATGTGTCAACTTGAGATTAATAACTCTTCACGTTTTGTATATTTTGTATATTTTCAGGTATTTGATTTTCTTGTTTCGAATTCAGTGGATAAAATCTGTTCAGCAAGCACTGGTATTTATTTTTCAAGCAGAATGTGACTGAAATCTTGTGTCTTTTTCTCCTTCTAGCCGAGTGAATACCCCAGAGTGACTAGGAGTGACAGTGGTAAGATGATGAGGATGATGATGGGATCTGCCGTTCATCAAGACTATCTTCCTCTCTCTAATGCTGTCTTTGGCGCAGAGAGCTCCTCTAGACGGTTACAAGGACAAGGGAAAGACTTCACGAGCCCCTCAAGGTCGTTGGATGCCAACCACAAGATCCCTGCAAATGATAGCATGGACCTGCAGCAGCAAAGGGGATGGGGAGAGACCAATGGCACCTTGCTGGACAGCACCAGTGGTTGTAGGGGGGATGAGTGGGACCACAGGAGTGGTAACAGTGGGGAGAAGGAAGTGGACGAAGAACCCTCCATGACCAGCATCCTGGTGACAGACTACACATACCTCCACAAGCGCCTTAGTATCCTGGACAACACCACTGTCACTGCCCCCTCCACTTCACTTGGTTCAGAAGACCGAAGTTTCAACAACGCTACATTAAATGGTAAAAGGCTTTTCTCACTATAACAGACATATAAGCTTTATTGAAAAAAAAACCCCCAAAAACTAAAAAAATCCTGGATCCTAACTTACATGGTCTCTGCATCAATAGTATACTTTACACTCCTGTTTAAAATACCTATCTACAAAATTCCTTTTTTGTGGACACTGACTAACACAATAGCTTTCTTTAAAGGTTTTTTCTTTTTGTAAAGAAAAGAAAAATCCTCCAATCCAGATGATCTAAGATCTGATGACTCAAGTGATAAAAATGTCATTGTGTTGCTCCTATCTCTTTGATGGCTAACCTTTTTACCAATTTTCTTTTCTTTTCTTTTTTGTTACAGTGGAGAAACTTCAGGCTCGGCTGGCCCATTTGGAGCGAATCATCCTGATGCAGAAGGAGGAGATCTGTGTATACGAGTCTCTGCTGGAGACAATGGGTGTTAGACTGCCGCCCTCCGTTCGTGGGAAGGACACAGGGGCAGGGGGAGACGGTGCAGCCTCTGATGGGGAGGAAGAGACCAATGAGTCGCTGCTGCGTCAACATCTGGAAGAGATTCGCAAACTGAGGCAGCGTCTGGAAAATCTGGACCTGGGCAGTGATGCAGGTAGGTGTGGGCAGGATGGCTTTGAAATTTGTAGTCCTGGTAATGTTTGTTGGTTCTGCTTATGCAGACTTGCCAACCAATATGATTTTGCGTATTTTGATACGCATTTTCGGCACTAATACGCAAATATGCGAGCGTGTA
>JBCIKM010190245.1:0-12910 GCA_039654465.1 Melibe viridis | reverse complement strand
AATAATAATAATAATAATAATAATAATGATAATAATAATAATAATAATAATAATAATAATAATAATAATAGTAATAAAAATAATTATAATAATAAAATAATAGTAAATATAATAATAATAATAATAATAATAATAATAATAATAATAATAATAAAAATAATTATAATAATGAAAAAAAATAATAATAATATGATTCCCTTGGGCTCATTGGCCCATTGAGGCACTAGCAGCTCTTGTCTGGCTTAAGATAGAGTAACATCCCTTGTATTTCTCATTATGCCACACAAGATTAGGCATGGTGGACCTGTCTTCATTAATTATGATCTTCCCGGCTCCTTGGAACTAGATCCCGACACTGCTTTGGCGGTATGAAGGGATATGGATAACAAAATAAAACAAATATAGAAACACTGAGAAAAGGACTGGGACGAAAATGTAAACGTAAGGGAGCAACCAACATTAACAATAGCAATATATTCAATAAAGGTATAGAAATGTGCCACGCGTAGAATAGATAAAGAGTATCACACATAGAAGACAGTAATGACATAAGAAAGACAATCACATGCCAGCGAATGAATGAGCCGCGAAGAAACGTGGGTGGAAAAGATAGCATGAGCACACATTAGGTAGAATCAAATGACACAGTTATCCCGATGCCAACTTATTCCCCTTTCCTTCTGGGGTTACTTTGGTAGCTAAGAGTAAACATGCGAATATTATACAATAGCGGTGGACGGATCAGCTTCGATAAAGAAACAGGGGTGACTGGTTTCGATGATGAATGCACGAATGGACACTGTGACGCAAATTACCAATGCTTTTGTTTGTTTGTTTGATTGTTTTTTTTTTTTGGGGGGGGGGGGGGGGCTTATTTTTTACTTATTTAATGAGTTCTCCTAGAAGGATAATGAGGGGCGAGAAGTCCCCCCCCCCCTCTCTTTCATCATTATCGTTAACCACATGACGGAGTCGAGCGGAAGTCGATTGACCATACTTTTTTCTCCTATTTTCACCAACGATACTTCTTTTATCGAATTGTTTCCAGTAAAGTAGATTTTTAATCTCTGAAAATGATGGACGAACACGTTTTAATCAAACGTTTTTTGCCTGATTATTGAAATGTAATATGTGATAGTAAACCCTGTCTTCACGCATTTTACCTTCCACCTCTGTAGACCATTTTTTAAAAGTATAAATTGTATCAGGTTGATTAATATGGAGCAAATCAAAGAGTCATGATTTTTTCTTTTCTTTACGTATGAAGTCTAAAGAATAAACCTTGACTTTGAGTCAAAATAAAATGAGCTAAATTAATTAATATTTGTTAAAATAAATGTATTACCTAGACACATTTTTATTAACTCTTCTCCTAGAAATGATACTCTGAAGAAAAATGCAAAGTTAAAATCACACTCTTCCTGAGTTATCTTGAATGGCTAGTTTAAAAGAAAAAAAAATATTTTACTAATTCTGCCTGACACTTTACACAGCAGATGTGTGATTTAACTCTCTCAAACGGTCAACAATTTTTCAGTTACAACCCAACATTTATAGGGGTATGGGTCTTTTCGGAGACCCTGAATAAAAATCATTTTAGAGGAAAACATGGCATACCATACATCAATCTTCCACAGGCAAGGTCAGGGAGTCATAATTTGGTTAGCAATGTATATCACAGTTGGCACTGGTGAGTGATGTATATCAGGGTATGCTAACAAATTTGTTTGTTTGTCTGTTTGTTTATTGTTGTGTTAAGGGCGTATGACACATTAGAGTCAAATAGAGGCCCGGAGGAAAGTAGGATGATAGAATTATTTCAAAGACGGCAGAGAGATGATTTCCACAATAAAAATAAAAATGATCTCTCAAAACTCATATCAACACCAGAGACAGATTATTTACCCGTACAAAAATACGCAATGGCTATCATCACCCATAACAGCATTATAGTCCAGGAAGACGCAGAATCTTTAAACCTCTTTTGTGCGGAAAAGTACTCACCGCGTTTAACCTGTGACCCTGGAGTAATGTAGTACCAAAAGGCATGAAATTGGGGATAACCACTGGAAACTAATGAAGACAGCAAAAACAGGAAGAACAAGGAAAAAGTAAGAATTAAGACAATAGATTCAGTGTGAAAGAAAAGAAAGAGAAGTAGAAGTGCCCACAAGGGACACCCACCAACCGACGGCCACATACATATAATATGTGTAAGAAATAAGGTAAATTTTACAAATTCCAAGAAGGAAAAAATGTTCCCAATCATCCCAGTTTCAGGTTTATTTTTTTTTAAAATCACATCACATTGTTCAGATCATTTGAGAATTTCAAGACAAGTCCAGAAACGTGGTATCCGACACGTCTTAAAACACAAACTGTTATTATGAAAAATAAATTACAAAAAAAACCCAACACAATAATGATATAACCCAAGCTTAATTGTCTTCAGCTGCATGATATGGCAAACTTTCACAAATATATTGTGAAATGGGTCATTTAACTAAAGGAAACACCTTTTTTGTCAAATTAAACTAAATAGCATTGAAAAAATAAAATATAAAGGACTTTATCTGTGGAAGGCCGACATTTCATTTCTGAGACATAATTCAAATTTCGCTCTTGCTAATAAAAAATGGATACGATACCCAAAATAAAGTTAAGAGATCATTATTTTGTGTGCAGAAATTAATCCTAAAACATTCAAGGTGGCAAATTGGGCATTAATTTATGCTTAATAATAATCTATTACTTTGTGAAACAGAACACTCACTCAACGAGAAAATTACAGGGAAATTCATGTCAAGACAGTCTTTAAAATTATATGTCTTGGTTCTCACCGAATCATTCCCAGTTATTTTGGTAACATGAGACTCTAAACTCCAGTTCTAACTCTAAATTACTAAAATGATGAACATATACAATCAAAAAGATTAAAATGCACTATTGATAACATATTGAAATGAGAAAGGCAGTTTGTTGTGGCTGTTTTTTTTTTCTTCTTTAAAATACCATATGATTTAGATTTTTAATGAAAAAACGAACATATTTACCGTCTGCCTTTCGTCCACTTGTTCAGTTTGATGAGAACAAGACACGGCCGCGCCAGTTGTTCATCATCTTCAATCCCCATTTCGTGATCACTAAGGAACTAGAAAAATGTTGTTGCGACCGTTAAACATGGAATATCTTTAATTTCTTATTCCAAGGAGTCATCTCCAAAGGCAGAAAAGTGCTGAAAATAATTTAACACAACCCTTTAAATGAAAATTCAGTCTTTAGGAAGATCATTCGCGAACCAATTTAACACTCAGCCGCGAAAACACGTGTCTTCACGGGAGGTCACTCTCATTATTTTGGCTCTAAAATACATTGAAAAAAAAACCCTCAAGTCTGTCTCCTCTGTTTCCTTTCCTCTGGTACGAGTGAAGCTTTTAAGGATAAAGGGATTGGGCAGAGGGGGGGGGGGGGAGGGGGGGATGACAGATAGCAGAATATCGACTGATGATGTTAATAATACCAAGTAAAATCTGCACGGGAGTTCAGACCATGGGACTGCAGAGTGCCTAGAATCAGGAGGATCAAGCTCGTTTCTGTACGCCTTCTCTGTGGTTTGCCTGCGAAACAGAACAGAAGGACTACTTCCGTGTCATCAACCCTATCATGCCCAAAAAGGTTGAAATGGCGTGCCACAGGTTCATCCTTACCATTCTGGACATCTCGTAAATGGGCGGCAAAACAGTCGCTAAGACGATTGCAGTTCTCGCCGATGTAGAGTTTGTTCCAGCAGATTTCTAGCAGTGCATTATGAGTTGCAAAGCACATCGCAATGCTTCCGCGGGAACTTAATCGTTACATCCGGAGAGAGGTAGGAGCAGGTCCTGCATCTCCGTCTACCAGACCTACGGGGCCGGAGAGCAACTGAGCCAACTCGTGCCGACAAGTATTGGCCGTTCGAATCTGATTCGTATCTGCCGCCTTGGTGTCAAGGCCCTAGTACGCGTGACTGAACTGACCTTGTGCTCAGCCAGAAAGAATTTATCCAAAGTCTGGTGTTCTAAAAAGAAACATAGGGTTTATTTACACAGATAAACACAGGTTCGGACCTCACTGGTCTCACAGTAGCCATCTTGCCCAACAAAACATTAGCCTCCAATCACACAACACAACATCGATAACAGAAACAAGCACAAATACAACTAACTCACGAGTACCTCGAGTTAAATCTGCAATATCCTCTCCACCAAGTTTAATTGTAATTAAAATTCAATTAACAGGCATGTGATACACCCCCACACCATATTTCTAATCAACAATAGGCTTAAAAATGAATATAAATGTGAGTTAAAGGAATAACAACATAATGTCACAAATTCAAATAATTCCAAGGACAAATCTTTGAACACCCAATTGGGTAGTTTCATTAATAACCAAATGAATTAACAGCCATAACATTAACATTAGCAATCTTCCTCCACGCACTTAACTGCACTGTGGAAATCTCCAACCAATGTAAGTAGAAAACAATTATATAACCTTGAACCCAAATATAAGAACAAACTTAGTCCAGGGAAGACCTGAGTCACAGCACCAAGCGGCCACTGTAGGCACTTCAGAATTTCATTTTCTCTCACAACTACCAAATGCCAATAGTAGTACCTCCACTAGTCTTACCATTTCTGACAGTAGGTAAGCATCTCAGATAGTCTTTTGACCATCTATCCCAAAACTTTTCAATGATATGACACCTTTCTGAATGCTGACTTCTCAAAGTCCAACCTGAAGTCTCCTGAACCGTTACATGAGAACCAGGGTTTCGCATCCCAACACCACCTGTTGGAGTGAGGAAGTGCGATGGAGTCAATGACCCCGACGTGTCAACATCGTCACCGACAAATGTCAGAGGTCGTGAATTAATGCAAGTCTCAACTTCAAGTAAGGTCGTTTCCAACTCACAGCGGTTGATTTGTCAATTTCTTACAGTTTTCCTCAACAGCCACTTTACTGATCTTACCATCCTCTCCTAGAAGGCTCCCCACCATGGGGACAATGGAGCATTGTTTCCATTAAAGACGAGAAGGACCATAATGCTCAACTAATTTATTCTTTGCCGATACAAATGTTTTAGCGTTGTCTGAGATGATGCAACTAGGAAGGGACCTCCTACAAAAGAATCTGATGAAGCCCAAAAGAAAGTCATCCACTGACAATGAATCCACCAACTCAACATGGACTGTCCTGATCACAGCACATGTAAACAACAGAACATAAAGCGTCTTTCTTGGATGATCAGCACAACATAAAGGACCAGCAAAATCCACCTCGCGAATGGCAAAAGGTGGTGCTCGCTTTACTCTTTCTTCAGATAAAGGAGCAGTCATCTGGCTGCTGGCAATATTATCTTGGACTTGACAGGAAATGCACTTTGATTTCACAACCTTTGCCATTCTTCTAAGCACAATGATCCAGAATCTGCCTCTGATAGCTGTAATCATAGTGTCTACACCAACATGTTTCATCTTCAAATGAAAATGCCGGATCAAAATCATGCTAAAATGATCCCTAGTAAGAATGGTTAGACATTTCTCGTCGAAGGGAAGATCAGAAAAATCAAATCGCCCTTGTTTGCGTAGCAGACCGACTTCATCAATGAAAGGATTTAACTTGACAATGCGGGACGATCTGTGCACACACTGTGCCCACCAAGAGCGTCAATTTCAGTTTTGAATGCAACATGCTGCACGTGTCGAAAAAGAACTATCTCAGCAGGATGGAGTTAAGATATCTCAAGTTCTGTTTTCTGACACATCTCACCCCTTTTCCTGGTATTATTGATAGACCTTTGAGCCCCGGCTATGATGTGCACTGCCTTTGAGTAAGTACCCCACCTGGATATATCAAATATCTGAACAACAGATTGTACTGCAAATTGATTTGAATATGACACATCTTCCTCTAAGAGATTCACATCTAGGTCGACACAAGACTTTTCCCCTGTGACCCCCTAGAGACTAGGTCAGTAGGATTTTCTTTGCCTGCTACATGACACCAGTCTTTTGGATTTGTGAGCCTCTGTATCTCCACTACTCTATTGCTCACAAAGGTTTTCCATCGAGTTGGATTCCCTTGAATCCAGGACAAGACAACCATAGAATCTGTATAGCAAAGGGATTCTATGTTGGGCAACTGTAAAGCTCTTTTCACAAATCCAATCATTCGTGCAGCCAAGAGCGCACCTAATAGTTCCAGACGAGGCAAGGTAGGTGCCTTCAATGGAGCTACCTTTGCCTTTGCATACACCAAGTTACAAGAAATAGAAGCATTGGATTGTTCAGTCGCAATGTACACGCAGGCTCCACAAGCCCTTTCACTTGCATCACAAAAGGCAATCAGCTTCATTTTCAGATTTTCGCTCCATTGTCCACTTGGGAGACTCCTCTCAATGTTAAGGTCTTTAAGAGCATTCACCCCTTCTATCCATTTGTGGACCGTTTCCTGTAATGAAGAAGGCAGAGGTTGATTCCACTCGAATCCGCCTCTCCATACCTCTTGGAACAGGATTTTCAATATCATAACAACAGGCGCTATCAACCCAAGGGGTCGAATAACATTGCAATCAAACTCAAGATTGACCGCTTAGTGTAGAAGTTCTGTTGACAAAGTTCCACATTTTCAATCAATTCCTGAAAAACAAAGGCATCATTGACTTTGGCCCGTTGCACACTAAGAACACGAAAGGAACTGATCTGAATCAGGAGGCATTGTTTGTGCTCACTGAAAACTTTCAATTTCTCATTCACCTGAGCATTGTTGCTTGCCCATTTTGTCAGCTGCCTTTATAATTGAACTAGCTTCTACAATTTGCAGAACCTCGCTGACGGTGTTTCCACCAGCTACCAGATCATCTACATACAAATTGTCTCTTAACTCACTGTGGGCGTATCAGAGTATTTTCTAAGATGGTGTTTCACAGTCGCATTGAGTAGAAAAGGACTTGCCTTGTTCCCAAATGGAAATCTGTTAAATTTCATAATTTTGTTCCCTTCATTATCTGGCAACAAAAATCTATGAACATGTGTGTCTTCACAGTGTACTCTTATGTTTAGAAAAGCCTGCTTTACATCTGCTGTCAAAGCAACTGGCCACCTTCTAAATCTTAGAAGTACCTCAATCAAATTTGACAACAAACAAGGACCAGCATACACGCAGTCATTCAAAGATACCCCATTGCTACCCTCACATGATGCGTCAAACACTGGCCTAACTTTGGTAGTCAAGGACTGTTTCGTGACCACTGGATGGTGTGGAAAATAAAATACTGGTTTGCCCTCATCAACTTCCCCCATGGAAACCTCTACTATGATCGCTAAAGACCTTAAGGTAATCTGCCTTTAATTGTGGATTTTTATTTAGTTTTGCAATCAATGACTGCAGACTTGATTTTGCAAGTATTTCATTGTTCCATAAATTTTGGTATGATGCAAGACAGACATTTCATTTTCTTTCACATCATTTGTCACTTTACCAGTTATGCCAAGAGAGTCCAAATCCCACATATTTTGGAAATGTGGCACTGCTGGGTTCGAACACAAGTGCTGGTGGGGCACCCTAAAGTAGTTGAACAACGAGCTTTCCCAAAAAAAAACTGAAACTACCCAAGCAAACACTGCTTTGTGTAACACAAGATTGGTATCAGGAACTTGCACAATTTCCCCTTTGGGAAGACTCCCCATATAGTCCATTCCCACTAATATGTGAATTTTGACATATTTTCCCTCATTGAAATAATTGAGCGAATAATTACCTAGAAATGACAACACTTCATGCTTTACTTTAGGCCTGTAATAAAGGAGAACAAATAGTATCAATTTCGGTTGCTTCAACTTTAGTTCTAAATCCATTTTCCCCTTCAAGCTCCAAATGATATACATTTCTTTGTTTTACCTTGCTTTTGCTCGATCTACTAATTTCAAAGGAATTTTATGCAACAATGAGTTTACCCTTTAATGTAGGTTTCACATCATTAACCACATCACGAGTGACATATGTATGGTCACTGCCACTATCAAACAGTGCATTCACTCCCTTTTTGTTTCCTCCACACACAGTCACCTTAACAATCTGCAAGAGTGTTTAACAGACTTCATTGGAAAGCAAAACATGATTCAATCCAACCGTGGCAGAGCCAGACGATGCTGTTGCATTGACCTGACCTACTTGTTCTTCGTCTTCTCCTTTGGAACTATTACAAATGAGCTTGTGATGATTCTTATTACAAACAGTACATTTCGAGGCACATGTCTTAGTTTGATGACCTGGCTTAACACAAGCAAAACACAAATTTCTTTCACCCCTGCACATCTTGTCAATTTTAAGCACTCTTCTGTTATGCCCCTGTGGGCCTTCTCACACACTACACATATATTTCTCTCTTTTTCACAAGCTACAAATGCAGACACAGTTTTCGTTCTATTGTTCCATGGCTTTCGTTCATCTTTCACGAATTTTGAACTGTCAATGTCACCATTGGTTTCGAATATATGAGAACGTTCTTTCCTGTTAATTTCGTTGTCAAAAAGTCCATAAGGAATGCAATGTCACTTTCGTGACTCTCTCAATGGCCGGCCCATTCTCGTCGAATTTCCGCAGGAAGTTTACTCAGGAAAATAGGTGTCAAGAAAACACCGCAATCTGCACCACCAATCCCTAACGCTTGGAGCGTTTGAATGTGACACTGAATATCATCGTGGAATCTCCATAGTTCTCGAATGCTGTTTGGCGATTTCAAGTCCTTGCATGTCAGCAGATGTTCATCGTGGTGAAAGATAATTTTCTCTTTTCTTCCGAATCTTTCTTGAATTATCCCTTTTGCGGTTTCATAATTCTCTGGTGTTATTGCTAATCCTTTAAAAGCACAAAACGCATCCCCTTCTAAAACTGAATTTAAATAGATGAATGTGTTTATTTCTGGAATATTTGTCTCATCAACAGCCACCTGAAAACGTTCCCAGAATGAAATAAAATTCCAAACAGTTCCCAGTAAACTTGGGCAGGTTCACATCAGCGTGTGCGAATGTCTGCCCTGCAGTAGATGTCTCACAGGTGGGCTCCCGAACAGTGAGTTCTTTTATCCTTTTCACAGCTTCGGATTTCACAAAGGCAAATCTGTCACTATATCGACTTGCCTCATCAATGTCACTGTTCAATTCGTCTATTTCAAAAAGTGCTTCTTTGACTTCGGATTGAATATTATTGAAATTGCACATTCGTTTTTCTACCTGCTCAAGCCGAATGTTATATCTTGAATTTGAGCGTCTTTTTTCATTTCTTCTACTACTGCTTTCTTACAATGCCACCACCTCTCATAGCCTCCGCCACTACCATCACCATTCCATCCCTCTTCCACCACAACATCCACCACGGCCAACACCACCGCAACCACCACAAAAACCAGCTGCCGTCACAGACAAGACCACCAACAATGCACACCCAATGCAGTCATTTTTAGGTCCATCTCATCATCATAAACATGACATAAACATTGAGTTTTCACTATAATAATGATAATGCAGTTCTTAGTCATTTGTAATAGCAATCAACAAAACAGAAAAAAAGATAAACACAGGTTGATCTCACAGTAGCCCAACAACACATTAGCCTCCGCAAAAGCCTTTATTCATTATTGAACGAAATGAACAAAGATTCATTTGATTTTTTGTCATCTTTTCCGTCAAATTCAGGTCTTTTGGTTTTGAACACTGTTTGCACATTACGTCACTTAAGAAATACAGGTGGTTACATCTTCTTGATACTTAGTTCCAAAAAAACTTTATTAACGTTCAGAGTCCTTGACAAAACCCAGATGTATTTAGGTTTTTATATTAAAAAAAACCCAACAAGATTTAAATTCTTTAACGGGGAATAATACAAGGACACCCTGTAGTATACAATGCAGACTTCAGATAAAAAAATAATAACAAAATTAATGTTTTCATGAAGAACGCTGTAATACGCCTGGTCAATTCAGATCAGTTGTATTAAACATGAAGGCACCAAAATGAACTCATTATTAATATAAAGACATGACAATGGCATCTAGGTTGTAATGAGAAAAGACTTGTGTAAAAATTTCATTTTCATTTTTCATCTGAGACCGTTTCTTTTATCCAGCTTGGGTGTGCGCGCGTTTTCAAATTAACATGCAGAATACTTTCCTTAATTGGATTTTTTAGTCATTATGATTAGTCACTTTGCCAAACAAAATTCTTGAAAAATTGAAACTGTGAGGGCACAGTTCTGAATTATTATTTCACACGTGCGGGTTTTAATTATGAGGCGATTAATATTAATGTACTATTTCTAAAATGAAACAAGAAAATTGGGGCCGTGGAGAAAGATTTTACCATGTTGAGGTCGATTATTACAAATTTGCAATGAGTTTTGTTATGCTATAAGAAATTATTGTTTCTGTTTATTCTAAAATTAGCAGAAGCACCGGCGTTGCCCAGAAACAGAAATGTTACACCAATTATCAAACTTTAGCAGCTTTGTTTAACGCGTTCAGTCGGGAATACATTTTAGCGTTATTTAACCGGATAAATTAATAGATATATGCTACCCTCGCAAGCCTTACTCCACAAATCTGATAAGACGGCTACAGTTTCATCTTTCTTCGAACGGGAATTCCTTTTTTTCCAAAGGTGTGCAAAAATTGCTTTCAACACCGGTGTTTGCCAGAATTCCAAGCTGTTTAGTCAAGGTTAACTGCAATGCGACTATGCATCAAACCGCTAAATGGCACACGAGAACGTGAGTAAAAAAATCAGCACTTGAACCCCACCATGATCTGTCCGGGGTTATGAGGAACCCGTGTGTGCAATTTGGTCCAAATTTATCGCGCCGGGGACAGAGAGACAGACATACAGACAGACTATCGCTTTTATTTATAGATGACCCCCTCGGAACCAGCAATACTGGACGCGAGTGAATCAAACTCACTACAATGCAAGCGGGTGATGACTCTCGCATTTTGCGTTGTGTTAACCACTGAGCCATCGACGAGCCATTGAAAGTCGTACAGCTGTATAGTTGTCTTACTTGTCCACCATTGTCCACAGTGTTCAGTGTTCTACGACCAATGTTGCGCATTAGTCCATGTTCATGTTATCAATACATGGAGTATTTGATACCATAGAACACAATTTTTTTGGAAAAAAGGATTACACAGACCGACAGTTGTGTAAATAGACCGTATTAATGGTGGATGAGGGTTGGCTTACGCCGCTTTACAGACACTCGTAAGTCTCGAGAGAGATTGGTTAAAAAAAAACCAATGATTTCATCACAGCTACGTTTAATAATTTAAACAGTGTCAGAAACTTTAGAATTGAATTTTAAATATTTGGCTTACTTTCAAGGCCCGGTTTCAAATCTATTGTGTCACATTTAAAAAGCTGTCATTTTCACACCGTTATAGTTTAATGATTATAATACTCAGATAAAGGAATCAACAGGATTTAATGAAACGTATTTCAAAGTTGCACTCAGTTACTGTGCTGACAATCATGGTACTTCTATGTTTGCGCCAACTCCTGTTCTAAAAGAAATTTTGCGCAGAAACCCGTCTGATACGGGACTTGAGAGACGAGCATTACCTGAGATGATGGAACCGGTGTGATGTCTCAGGCAAATGTTATAGTTTTGTCACTGGACCAATATTATGCTACTTGTACACGAAAAAAACGTGTTAAAATAACCCTTTGAATTTGTGAGATGTTTGCGCTGTTTTCATAATACTGGTATAACATTCTGCCTAGGTTTCCTCTTTCCTTGGAAATAACTATCAGGTGTTTATTAAACAAATTTTGTTCTCAGATAGACGGCAGAATTTAAGACATGTTGATTCCACAAATATGGCATGTTGACAGCAAAAATGTTAAGGTGGACCTTGCTCTAACATATTAACAATTGACACTCCTTTCTGTGTTGATCTTCTTAATTATTCAACACTTTATGAAAACATGTTAAAAGTATCCGGCATTGTTCTTTGCCTTACTTTAACATAATTTTCAGCTTGCTTGCAAAAGTGTTTCAAAATTGCCTGGTAAAACTTGATGTTAATACAACTAAACGATTTAGTGTGACTAGAATTGTTGAGTTGTAAAGCACAAAGAGCATAGTAACGACAATGGATACGCGCTTTACTTTGACCATAATATAATTATTGTAATACTTACTTTTGGTAATCCTTTCAAATCGAGCTTTGCTTTATCACAATTGAAACTTAAAGGCGATTTTCATTCAGGAAATCACATGTTATATAAAAGAGATGAAAAGAGCCTTCAACGTATACAAAATTTATGAAATCATAGACATGAAAAGATCTCGATGATATTCACCAAATCAAAAGAAAAAACTCATTAATGTATGTAATGGAAACGTCATAGCAATGATATGCATTGCCTCCGAAATGAGGAGGTTATTTTTTTAATTTTTTTTTGTGCTCTGATTTATAGCAATTGGAATAACAAAAAAAAAAAAAAAAAATCAAGTAAGATTGAAAGCCCCAGTTTTCTTCCAAGGCTCAAGTTTTGGATGTTTTATATTTATGTTGTTGTTGTTTTTTTGTGTCATACCAGTTTGATGGGTACATTCTGCTTAATTTTCAATGACGTCCCTTTTTGAACATCTCTTTTAGCAAGGTTGAGTTTTTGACTATTTTACTTTAAACGATTATTATCATTATTATTATTATTATTATTATTATTATTACTATTATTATTACTATTATTATTATTATTATTATAATTATTATTATAATAATTATTATTATCATTATCATTATTATTATTATTATTATTATCATCATCATCATCATCATCATCATCATCATCATCATCATCATCATCAT
>JBCIKM010190134.1:0-12911 GCA_039654465.1 Melibe viridis | reverse complement strand
TCATCATCATCATCATCATCATCATCATCATCATCATCGTCGTCGTCGTCGTCGTCATCATCATCATTATTATTATTGTTATTATTATTATTATTATTATTTTATTGTTATTATTATTATTATTATTATTATTATTATCATCATCATCATTATCATCATTATCATTATCATTATCATCATCATTATCATTATTATTATTATTATTATTACTATTATTACTATTATTATAAAAACTGTGATGTCACTAAAACACGTTTAATTGACGCTCATTGCCGAGCACAACTCCATGCTATAAAATCCATTCATATAATTTCATTCATTCATTCATTCTCATCCTCGTCTTACAGTTTTTGTTATACTTTTTTTTTTCCAGAGCAAATTAATTATTACGTTGTTGTTTTGTTATCCATATCCCTTCATACCGCCCCAGCAGCAGTGTGGGGACCCAGCTATTAGGAGGTGAGAAAACCGCTTGATCACAAGAAATGAAGACAGGCAGATGATCAGTCCACCGTGCCTGAGCTTGCGTGGCATAATGAGCAATACATAATACAGGCTATTACTCGATCTAAAGCCAAGCAATAGATGCTGTTGCCTTTGGCGGTATCTGCTCACTGAGAAAGACCGATGAGCCGATTTATCACAGGTCGTAATTTAAATATTATAAATGTCTTTCTACTCGTAATCGACATTGTCCTAATCATACACGGTCGTCATTCAGCACAGGGCACACACCGCCTGGGCACAGATAGCAAACCGCAGCTACACACACACACACACACACACACACACACACACACACACACACACACACACACACACACACACACAGAGCAGTCGATTGATTGTCTTCTCTTGCCATTTTCCCTCCAACACAGCGCCTGGAACTTCCCCGAGTGACAACCAGCATCGAGTCGACAGTACAGACTGCCACTGTATCTTACATTACATCGATGACACCGCCACGCCGCCGCTCTCGTGGTGTCAGTATTGATCAGTTGAAAAGATGAAACAAGCCACTAACTGCTGTCACTGCCACTGTCAGTGTAGTGTCAGTGATGAGGGTAATCTTTCCATTGAAGAAAGGCGATAGGACATGCTATGAAATGAAGTAACGCGCGTCCTTAAATCCTTTTTTTTTTCAAGCAAAGCTCACAAACAAATAACGGAACATAAACAGCAAGAAAATCACAATCATAACTGAACTACAATCGAATTTTACAGAAAGGGTATCAATAAAACCCACAACAATCGGTACACTATTCAAGAGAATTGGCTGAATTGATAGTCAGTTTATAAGAAATGCGCACAGACACAGACATGGTTAACACTAACACAGGTGACCCTCCCCCTCCATCCCCCACATCTCTCCCCAATAAAAAAAGAAACCTTTTAGTAAATAAATGAAATTTCATTTGAAAGTTGATGGTGACAAGCGGGACTTGAGCTTTGGATCTCCGTTTGGCAGCCAGACAGCATCGGTGGGAGCGCAGTGCCTGCAGGATGGACCGGCAATCCGCAGACATGTGGTTCAAGTCTTTTTCTTTTTTTTTTTAAATTCTACGAAAAGTACCCCCCCCCCCCCCCCCGCGCGACGTTTTGCCGTTAAGTTTCTCATTTAATTTTCACATTAACCAGATTCCTTTTGCATAAAATGCGTTTCTTCCAACTTTAAAATGTCCATTTCATCATTTCACATAATGAAAAGCTGGGTTTCTTTCTTTCTTTCTTTCTTTATTTATTTATTCATTCATTTATTTATTGTGTTTAGCGCCATGAAGGCGTCGTAACCTAAAACAGTGGAACGAGTAGGTAGGCCTGCAACTGCTAAATAAGTACCATTAGCAGTTATTATCTATCATAGTACAGACATGGCATCGTCCATTCTGTGCCATCGCTGCCGGTTTCCATCTTGCCGGCAGAGAACCCACAGATTATTCTATCATAGCGTACAACAATTACTGTGCGTAGTTAGTATAATGGCTTTGTCGATGGAAGTCTTGAGGAAAAATCAATTTGGTTTTCTCTTCCCCGCATGGCTAAGTTCAAAGTTCAGCCTCTTATTACACAGGTCATCGGATTTGATTAGATTTACTGTTGTTCTTTATTTCCTCTTCTTCCTTTTTTATTATTAAAAGAGCATTCTCTGTGTTATATGCATGGAGTCACGGACTAGTGATGAGGAATGCGGCTACGGAAGACTATCGAAGAATTGTACAATTTGCCGACTTGCAACCGATTTTAGGTCTTTGTATCCTCCTCCTCACCTCCTCCTCCTCCTCCTCTTCCTCCCCATCCTCCTCCTCCTTTAGGTACTTGCCTCTCAACCCGAAGATCGTGGGTTCGATTCCCATGAACGGCGAACATTTTTTGGGGTTGTTTTCTGATCCGTTGACACTCTGGTGGCTTTGAGGTTCAATCACCACCTCTCAATTCTCAAGCCGTTTTTATAGTCGGAAGCTGCTCCCTTGTCCAAAGTAGGTCGAATCGAGCACCAAGTCCTATCAGGCATGGACGATAAGCTCGGAAGTCGCTTTTGCATGTTCCGCATGTGTAGCACCCGTGGAGTTTGGAAATCCAAAAAAAAAGAAAAGAAAAAGGAGGTCGCAAAGGCCGCTGTCCGGGCAAAATTCCAAAGTAAATCCAACCACTGACACTTGTAATTAGCACGGCTGAAGAGTTAATATAAGAGGACGAAGAAAATTTCTTTGATCCGTCATATTTATATATTGAGCCTTTCCTTTCCTTTCATAGGTATGCTGGTTAAGTATAGCGAACTTGTAGGTCTGCTTTTCTCACGACATTACACTCTGAGATATCCTATGTTTTCTTTTTCGTTGTTGCTTTTGCTGTTGTTATTGTTGCTGTTTTGTTTTTGCTGTTATTGTTATTGTTGTGCGTTTGTGGGGGAGGGTGGATTAAAAAAAAAAAAAGATTCTGCCTGCTAGCAGAGTTGACAATTAGTAGAAAGGAGCGAAATTTATGCTTAAAGAGGCAGTGTTTGTGCCTTTAACACGGATTAAAAGATAATGCTGAATTTTCATGTGCTGCAGTCAGGCCCCCTATATGTCTCTTATGCAGAAAACTACCGAAGAGCGTGTGTGATATATAGACAAGGAAAACAAAAAGTAGCGAAAAATGAATACAAAACCCCCCTTCCACCCAGAAGTCAAAGAACCAAAAATAGAATCAGTCACTCAGATTTTAAGCCAAGATACACTAGGTTCTAGTCACGGAAGTAGAAAATATCTATGTCTGTGGTTCTTGTCTGTCTTGGTTTTAACCACAGCTGAGAACAATCCAGATCGGTATATGGAACAACCTCAGTGAACGACTCTCGAGTAGAGCTCTTTAATTTAGAAACGTACATACCGAAGGTTTTGTTACAAAAAGAAAGTAGAAATTCGTACACAAAACATAAACGGTTATCTGTTTATTTATTTCTTTTATTTTTCATCTTCGAGGTTTGATCTTAGAGAAATCGTGCCGTGATGTCGGTTGAGGTAATTTTGAAAGTTTCTTTTGTGGCGCTCTTCCAAACTTTTCCTCATCAGCTTTTATTCATCGTCCGAAAACATTACAAATACTTGAGAACTTGTTATCGAAAATAGGCATTAATATGTAATGTCTCCATTATCTAGCGTCCACCTGCATATGTGGAAGAACATTTTCTTTACCCACATTGTATTCAAAATTTGATTGATGTGATATATCTTACTGTTGCAGGATTGAGGGTGATGAAGTTTAAAATGTACCTTATACTGTCCCCCAATTTTATGCTTATTGAGATTTTATTAATCCTGTGATGTTTCAGCACTTAAAATATCAGGTCTCCACAACAGAACAAAGCCTGACCCTGATTATACGCGTGTTTTCCGAAAAAAAAATTGACCTATCTCTGTTGTTTTAGGTTGTCCATCTCTTGACATTACTCATAAAACTATTTATTTATTCTTCTTGAAGGAGGTACAGAAGCATTCAGTTCATACTTTGGTCTTTAGATCATTGAAGAGAACACATGACATGTTTTTATCGGACCAAGGAAATCCTCCACTGAAAGATGATAAAAGGTACCTTGATAAAGATTTTGTTTGTAATTGTGTAGCTGAAGAAAATATTTTTGTATGGTTATCCATAGAGTAATAACTATCACTAAACAAGTAAATGAAATAGAGGAAAAACTTAGACAACACCATGAAAGGTATCAATTTTGCTGACACACTTTATTAACCACTAACATATTTTGTTTTGAGTGAAGGCTATTTCTCTTGTTGAAATTACATCTTTTCTCAGCAAAATTGTTTTTTTTTAGATGTACTAATTAAGAATAAATCTAAAACTTTTTTGTATGTTTTGTGTACCTTTAAAGCCATTAGACCAATTATCAATCAATGTGCCTAAAAGTGAAAACCTGTTGTCATATCACATTGTTTAAAATTGCCAAGTTGAAATTTGTTAATACGCTGACCATTGTATTGCAGTGAAAAAGTCAAATCCCTTGTCAAGATTCAAGATGAATATGGTCTTGTTAAACAGGCAGCAAAACAGGACAAAGGCCTGAAAAGCATCCAAAATTCAGGTATTTTTCTAAAGCTTTCCTTCTGTTCATTGATGGTGAAGGTGATGTTATTGATTAACAGTTGGTTATTAATTTTACTCTTGACTGTCAAGGTCCTCACAAGAAAAAGAGGGGCATGTGAAGGACGATATCCTAAGTTTCTATAAATTTTTTTCAAAAAAAGATTTATCGTGGTGATGAAATAAGGCCAGATTTAGCTTGGAGTTTGAAATGATTTCTTTCCTTAGAGGCTAATTATCTTCTTGAACTTTCTCTTATTTGTCAAACATAGGTGATGGTATTCATGTGGGTTCTACTAATGGTGAGTACTAAGCACACTTGAACTGACTCTCTGTAAATCTTATGGCTTTTTAAAATAAAGATGTTATTTTATCAATTTTACAATTTATTGTTGTTAATTGCTGTAAGGAGAATCATCATTGCAAAGAAGTAAGTAATGAAATATTTTTACAATATTCCAGTAACTTTTAAAAATTTTAATTCTTTTACTTTGTTCATTATTTCTGATAACAAAATTGTTTTTTTTCTTACACAACTTTGCGAAAAGAAAACTTTCGTTAGGAACAGACTCATAGGTTAAGATTATACAACGAAATCTGGATAAAGTCACCTCGCTTCAAGTCAACTTTTGCTTGAAACCAACACATGGCAGCGGTCCCTTTGTTCTCTTTTGTTATCTAAGTATTGTAGTTTATGATGAAGTCAACGACCTGGGCGTGAAACTAGCTTGAAGTCAACACAATGGGCCAGAATTGGGTGGTAAAATCCTTGCAAAAGGGGAATGAGATTAAAGGTAAGAGCAGGTTTTGCTCACCTCTCTTTATTTTTATAAGCGAGGCTATTCACATGAAGTGCCACAATGATACCACAAAGCCGGATGGGTGGAAAGGGGGGGGGGGGTAAAATCAGTGGAAAACAGGTGTGTGAAGCAAGAAGCATGTTCCGCCTCTTCATCAACAACACAATGCCTATGACCATTTTGACACATGTGTTTTGTTTCACCGGACGCTGAATATTGCCTCTCAAGTCACATCAGCGCAGAGTGCCTGCCCGACCCGTCAACCTTGTCTACCATGGCATCCTACATGTACTATAGTATTAGCTTTGCAGTTGGTTACTACCATGGTCACTGCTCACACCCTCTCGGGTAGTATTATCTCAGTGAGACAATTCGCGTCCCTTTTATCACTGTGCTGCTGGTTTAGTCATCCCGTTCACCCTCTTCTTAAAACAAACAAAAAGAAAAAACAAACAAACAAAAAACCCAACCAAGCAAAACAAAACAAGAAAAACAACAAAAAACAGCCCTTTTACCTGAATTACACTATGTCTGGGGGGGGGGAAGATTACAAACTATGTTAAACACAAAACACACACAAGTAACTGAAAAACAAAACAAAACAAAACCACCCAACAAGGGCCAAAATGTACTATGATCCTACCTCATATATTACATTCAAGTGTTTACATCCTTGCAAATTGATAAAGTCAACCTGGCTTAAAGTCAACACTTTTACTCGGTCCCAATCGCATTGACTTTATCCGGATTCCACTGTACAAGGAACGGTACCAGGAAATTGTCATATTTTGTATTCTATTTCATGGTTTTATTTATTTAAGGTGAAGAACTTTCCAAGGGCACTGGTGAGCACTTAAACCAAACAAGGTAAATTTCAATGTTGATTTTTTGTAGTCGTTCTAATGATAACAGAGTTAAAGAAAAAAAAAATGATAGAAATGTATAGGAAAACAATGAGATGTTGGAAAAAATATTATTTGGCAGGGGAGATTTAGATAGATAATAAAGTTATTTTCTGTATGGTCTTAGATAAATGATATGTAAGAACGTATCTGAAATGGTATATTATTAGATTTTCCCATTTTATATTAAAAAAATTCTGGCTTATTGCGTTGCTTTTATATTTCATAAGTGAATCAGACAGATCAAATCCCAACAACAAGGCTTTGGTCGCTGTACAAATCGGTCAACAGCAGATGCTTGTGCCAAAGAAAGCTCCCACAATGCCGAAACCCAACTGGCATCCACCATGGAAACTTGCAAGGGTTTGTACTTGTTTTCATCGTGGCTTTGCAGCTTTTATGATTATATAGCATTAGAATTTTGAACATTGAGTGACCTCATAAGTTATGACAAATATTAAGGGAATTTGATTTAAAACGGAAATATATAGAAAGCTTGAAAGCTTTTGAGTGGCAAAAATATCAAATACTGTCATGAGAATCAATTTGTATGTTAATTTTTGAGAATTGCTTTTAAACTATGAAAGGGCATCTGTGTATTTGGGGGAAGTAAGGCAAACTGATTTTTTTTGTTTAAAAATAAATTGACATTTTGACAGTTAAAATCAAAACTATTTCCTCCTGGGTTGTATATTTGTCTGTTCTGTAGGCAATGCACAGAGAAATTGTTATCCATATCCCTTCATACCGCCTTAGCAGTATCAAGATCCAGCTCCAAGGAGCCTGGGAAAACTCTGGATCACAAGAAATGAAGACAGGCAAAGGATCGGTCTACTGTGCCTAATCTTGCGTGGCATAATGAGAAATACAAGGGGTATCACTCGATCTTAAGCCAAACAATAGTAACAGTTGCTGTTGCCTTGGTGGGATCTGCTCATTGATAAAGACAAATGAGCCGATTTACCATGGGGCAGGAATTATATTTCAATTACAATATATTTTCTTTTTTATCAGAATGTAACAATGTCCTTTTGAAAATATATGTTTCTAGGTTATCAGCGGTCACATAGGATGGGTGCGGTGTTTAGCTGTGGAACCTGGCAATGAATGGTTTGCATCTGGAGCTGGTGACAGGGTCATTAAAGTGAGTAACGAACAAATATTAGTTGTGTTGAGGAGCCAGTTCCTCCCCCCCCCCCGTTTTAATAACCGAACGTTATTGTTAAACATATACAAAGCCTATTTTATAGCTGTCCATCAAACTTATTAATTATGGATCTCTTGTGTGTTTTGTATTTGATTTCTAAAGTGTAAAAGAGATAGGATTGTTTTGATGGATTTTGTCTGTTCAAGATATATACTGATATATTACACATGGGTCGTGAGTGATTTTAGTTGTGATTTTAGCGTCATTGGGGCTAGTATTGAGTTTCAAAATTCTGTTAATTCATTGCAAGGTTTTGAAAGTCAAGCCAAGTTAATTTGAAGTTTTTCTTGATTTAATGCTCACGGTTAATCTCTCTGGAATATTCCATTTAGAAGAGAAAAGATCTAAAAAAAATCTTGTCGACTGTTTATCAAGGTAATGGATTTTTACATGAACTCTTCCTCCAATCTGACATTTAGATTTGGGATCTGGCATCGGGCACCCTAAAGTTGACCCTGACAGGTCATGTGAGCACTGTCCGAGGACTGGCTGTAAGTGCCAGGCACCCCTACCTTTTCTCATGTGGAGAGGACAAGATGGTGAAGTGTTGGGATTTGGAGCAAAATAAGGTAAATGATGGAATTGTACGGCATTTTCCATGTGGTCTTGATTATGTAAATAAATGAACAGGTTTTATCTTTAAATCTCCTTTAAGTTTGCCCTTAAAAAGGCATGAAACTTTCATACTCTACAGCTAATATTGATAGTTTTCTGTACCAATAGCTTAAGGTTGGAGGATGAAAGCAAAGGCATTTTAATCAAAACAAGATGCATCTCTTTTAATCTGGTCATTCTTTGAGTTATCAACATTTTTACATTCAGGAAGTCAGCAGTGTCTGATTTTTCTGTCTATGAGCGATTTCTTCTGAAGCAGGAAGTGTAATCCTCAGCGTGATATCGTTAAAAATAATTTGTCTCAAGATGTAATCTACGCCCTATTTCTGTGCGCTTCTACCAATTCAGGAGTGTCTATTGAGCATTAGTTTTAGTAGTTAATCAAATATAAAATGATTGATATTCCAGCTGGTTGTGACACAAAACCTGTGATTTGATTTTTGAATGCAACACAAGTGCAGAAATGTACCATCAGATCTTTGAGGTGTATTTTAATTTTGCAATGCTGAACAGCTCTGTAAGCCATTGGAATATTAACAAAGGAAGATGAAACAACAGTTTTGCCAAGCACTTAGTAAAACACGAGTTTTTGGTTTTGATGTATACTATATTCTTTCAAAAAGTCATGAGAAGTGATGAATTGTGTCCAATAAATAGGGAAGAGCAAAGGTCCTTTTGAGTAAGTCAAGAAAGGAGATTTGATACGTAGTATAAATTTCAAGAAATACTTTTAATATTTTTTTTTTCTTCTTTCAGACTGTACGACATTACCACGGCCATCTGAGTGCTTGCTATGCACTAGATCTGCACCCTACAATTGATGTCTTGACAACCTGTGGCAGAGATGGAACTGTCAGGGTAGGAGGCTTTTGGTGTTTGGTCTTTTCTGTAATCACTCTATTGATGATGAAGTATGTTGATTTTTTTTTTTTTTTGAGGAAAAAAGTGCAAGATAAATCTTGGAGGCTTCAAAATTAAGAAATCAAATTAGGTGATGGCATATACTTGAAAAAGTACGATTGGAAATCCTCGGCCCTCTGTACTCATTTCAAATGGATCTTTTGTTTAAGTTTATCCATTAATGGTGGTGGCAATAATGTCCCATTTAGAACATTGTTTTCTTAGTAATACAAAAGACCAAAATTTCTGCACACTGAAAAGGCAAGTTTGTGAATGGTTAATCAAGAGTAAATTGGCTCAATGCGAAGCTTGTGATAAAGTGAGTCACAATTGGGAATTTGTTTCAAATCATCCATTTAGCAAAAGTACAAATTTAATTGGTTGCCCAAACACTGCCTGATAAAGAGTTCATGGAATGGGATATTTACTCAGGACCTAAAAAAAAAATGTCATTATTTTGATTATCTATGTTTTCCAGTAATTAATTAATTCTTCTATCCACAGGTCTGGGATATTCGCACCAAAGCCTGTGTTCATACGCTTACTGGTCACCAAAATACTGTTGCAGTGGTCAAATGTCAGTCTGCTGAGCCACAGGTTTGTCTCTGATTTTGACTTGTGAAGCTGTTTGCTCTAAAAAGTCTCCTAAACATTTTATGCTCTATCAATGGATGATTCACATTTCGTAGTACCTTTTACATGATGGATAATTATGTTATACTTGAAAGTTGTTAGATAAGAGACTTAAGTTGTCATCATTTGACAAAATTTTATCAGTATTAGTAATCTCTAGGCAAACTAAATATTCTTCGCTAATCATTTCAGCAACTTTCGGGGTAAAAGTTTGCCGTTGTTCGTGCTGGCAATTTAAAATGTTGGATCGACGCCAAAAGAATGTTTTCTGTAGAGCTTATATAAAAGTATTGGGTCTTAGTTTTTCTTTTGACTATACATTCTTAGCAGTTCTTTTTCCCCCTTTAGATTGTATCCCTTTGATTTAGTTCATTTTATGTCAGCTTTTAGGTTATTCCTATATACAATGACCTGTTGTAACTACTTGATACAGATCATATCTGGCAGTCATGACTGCACCGTCCGACTATGGGACTTGGCCATGGGGAGGTCAAAAGTCACATTGACCAACCACAAGAAAAGTGTGAGAGCTTTGACTCTTCATCCTGTGCAGTAAGTTTGATGCTATACAACGCTTCCTCTTATTTTTGTGACAGAGTTTCTGTCATAAGACTGCTTTGATTTAGTTTTGAGAAATATGATAAAGAGATTGTAAGGTATGGCTGACCAATTTTAAAAGAATATAAGAGATTACGAATGCTTCAAAGTTATTGGATATGACTTTTACTGTTGGTAGGCTGGCAGATATATTAGGTTGTAACTTGTGGTTTACTTAGGAGCTCAATTTTTCCATGTGCAGGAGTTATCTTGTTCGAAAGGTGAAGAGAAGAAATTAACTTACTTGTAAGTCAAGGGCACTTAAAAAAAATTATAATGGTTTAAAAGTTATCAGGAAATGCAAGATGTAAATGTTTCTTGGTTTATTAAAAACAAAGTTTGTGAAAGTGAGAAAATTAAGCTTTTTTTGTTTTTGTGTTTGTGTATGTGAATCCTCAGATATTCCTTTGCATCTGGATCCCCTGACAATATCAAGCAGTGGAAATTTCCTGATGGAAACTTCTTGCAGAACCTCTCTGGCCATAACGCCATCATCAATAGTTTGGCATGCAACTCAGATGGAGTCTTGGTCTCTGCGGGTATGTCTCTTTCTCATTGTATTTAAAAAAGAGAAAGAAAATTTCCTTTATTAATCCATACAGGGGTAATTAGTGTTTAAGGTTACAATTGAGCTATCTTGGTAATGCATACTACACACTAAGTTGAGTTTTACCATTTCCTTACTTCATCTAGTCAGTCAAGGAAACAGCCTTTGGATCTTTCTTTTCATCAAATAGAACATGCGGCAACAAATAATCAAATAATCGAAAATATATTTCTATCATTTGCAACCTCTACTGCATGATTGTCAGGGTAGAAGAAATGGTGAAAGCAATTTGGATTCAACAAGAATATAATTCAACAATAACCAGTTGTTCATGACAAACCTATTTTATCCGAGATCTACTGTACTCGTCTGCATCAGAACTCTTAGAAGATTGGCAACATGATTAACATGGTTTGATTGATGGAAAAATCAAAGATTTATGTGGATACAGTTTGATTCTAAAACTCCTTTCAATTCCTGAGCCCCCCTTAGTCTTATTGCATCTTATGATGCTCACTCCTAAATTCCTGGACTGTAACAAACAACATGCCTTTGAACTATTTCCTCTTTTTGTCTGTTCCAGCCGACAATGGCAGTCTCCACTTCTGGGACTGGAGGACTGGCTACAACTTCCAGCGCATTCAGTCCATGGCCCAGTCTGGCTCCATCCACTCTGAGGCGGGAGTCTTTGCTCTGGCCTTTGACCAGAGTGGCAGTCGACTTATCACTGGAGAAACAGACAAAACCATCAAGATTTACAAGGAAGATGAGACCGCTGTAAGTTTTACCCTTTTTTTTTTGCCTGGATAGGTCCTTTAATTACGGCCCCAGGCTTTTTACACCCAGTTGTCCCATAGCTGGGTTGTAAAGCCAATGGGTCACATAAAACTTCATTGATGTCTCTCATGAATCAACTGATTAAGATATTTACCCCATCACTTTCCTTTGGAGTCTACTTCTGTCTCTTGTCTTTTAGCTAGAACTGTCATTTTACTTTTTCTAGCACTCTCTCCAGTGCTCTCTTTCACAAACACACACTGCTTGTTTTGTGTTCTGTTAGATAGTCTTGGCTCTACCTGTTGTGCCTTTGTGTGTGTGTTTGCTTTTGTTCATGAGAGATAATATTTTTTTTCCATGTGAATCATCTCTCTGTTCATTATCTATGAGAGATATTTTTTGCCCCTGTAAATCATCTCACTGTGAAAATGTCTCTGGCAGGGTCAAGACTTCATCAACTCTTTTAAATTAATCTATCATCTTACTTTCCTCTTGGGCGCCTGTATGGCCCTCATCTGTCGTGATGCCCTAAACCCAACAACAAACAAGTCCTTAAGTGTTTTTTGGGAATGAAAAAAAAAATATGGGTGCAGTGGAGCTCGCTAAAAATAAAGAACTGATGTTTATAAAGAATAGATTTTTAAGCAAAAATCCTGACTGATATAAAGAACTACTGATACAAAGAACTCATTTGGAATGTCCCAAGCTGTTCTTTATATCAGTGCTCTACTGTACTTTTAATTTTTTTTATTTTTACATATACCAAAACAGTGCTTTCTTTATCAAAAGAGTTATTTCAAATTGCTGTACTTATCTTATGGACAGCATTGATGATAGCTGTGGGCATTGAGCCAGTGAAATGAACCCTGTAGTCTCTTCTCAGTTGCTTAAGATAGCGACTGTACCATGATATTGCTGGTGAAAGCCCAATTTTTTAATTTAAAAGTAAGGTGCTCTGCCTGAAAATTTAAAACTATTTTGTTTTGTCTCTTTCAGACTGAGGACAGTCATCCCATCAACTGGAGACCAGACATTTACAAGAAGAAAAGATATTGATGTTGTTATTCACTTGTGTTGTTACACACTAATATGCCTCATTTTCAATACATGTCTTTGACAACAGTAACTCGAAACTAGTTATTTGTTCATTGATTTCCAACTTTGAACAGAGGGTGCTCAAAAAGTATTTAAAAGGTACGTTTTCATAAAAAAAATATTATTTTTATTTGCAGTCTGTAGAGAGGGGTGACTAGGAAATCTTTTCATCTTGTTGATAAAAAATGTTAACAACAGCAGTAATTTTTTTGCCTGTTAAATTTTTAAAAAATGAAATCAGTATTGTTATGCAAGTTAAC
>JBCIKM010190023.1:720-12911 GCA_039654465.1 Melibe viridis | reverse complement strand
GTGCCTGCCAGTGGGATAAGCTCCCCTCCCCCCCCCCCCCCCCCCTTCTGTATTCTCTTTTCATGACCATCACCATGTCTTACTGTCCTTACAGTGTGTGCGCTGATGTCATGATGGACTTTGATGACCTGGTGCGGGCACAGACTAGCTTGGGCACCGCCGCAGTCATTGTCATGAACAAGGATGCAGACATTGTGCGTTGTATCGCACGCTTGATAGACTTCTACAAACACGAGAGCTGTGGACAGGTAATTTTTAAATAACTTGTAATTTTTTTTTTTACTTCAGTCTCAGTTATATATGAAATCACCCAAAAGTATGGTCACTATTGAGGTTGTGTGACACAAATGACTTTTTGAGTTCATTATCCTTATATGTAATGGAGCTGAAGAAATGGAAATTTGAACTCTGTGAAGAGATGCTTAATTTTTTATTATTTTATGATTCCATCATCTGACATAAAACTGGCTATCAACACAAGACAATAAGTTAAGACCAACATAAGAGTACTGATCTGGTTCCCAACATCATTGCAATCTGTTTTTATCAGCAGCTCGTTATGACACACACAATGACTGTGTCACACTAAAAGCTCCTAAGTTGTACAAACCAATTATTTGACTTAAATTGATTCTTTATCATAAATTCTGAATCATAGATGTGTTTTTATACAGATATTTGGCTAATTTGTACTTTGAATCACTGTTGAAAATGTAAGCAGAGATGAAAAACCGTAATGGATGACTATTATTTTCAGAATTGTATGTCTTTTCTTTTATTACTGGCATGACATTGATGTCCTTCTTGTCCTGTCTTTCTAGTGCACACCATGCAGAGAAGGTGTGGGATGGATGATGAAGATCATGCATCGATTCCGTAAGTCCTTATAATAGTGGAATATTCTCCTTAAATCTCTGAAACTACATGGAAGTCTTTTACACTTATTAAACAGTGAGCACTATTAAGCTAATGAAATTTTTAGTCAACTCACTTTCACAACGTTTTCTCTCATAATTTACACTTAATTTTTCAATTTGTCCTTGTAATTTTGAATTATTTCATTTCATCTGTGAAGGAAAAATTGGATATTGATTCATTTCCTTGTCTTAATTTGAATGAAGTTAAAGAAAAAAAAAGGCTAGAGCCATTTTTTATTGAAGAGATTCTTGTCTTGCTGTGCTGTTCTATTTTTTGTTTTCATCTTAAATGTCAGTCTGTTCTTATGTCACTATTTCTTTTTGTTTGTGACACGCAGAATCCGGCAACGCCCACGCCAATGAGATCAACATGTTGTGGGAGTTGAGCAAGCAGATTGAAGGCCACACCATCTGTGCCCTGGGAGACGGCGCTGCCTGGCCTGTACAAGTAAGCCCTTTGATTTGATTATCTGACAGTTATTCATACTGTTCCTTTCTGGTCACATTGCACAACAATGAATAAGGATAATGCTTGAAGATTTGCAACGACTTTTTCTTTTGCTACAGAGCAAT
The DNA here is from genome assembly GCA_039654465.1 of Melibe viridis. Taxonomy (NCBI): domain Eukaryota; kingdom Metazoa; phylum Mollusca; class Gastropoda; order Nudibranchia; family Dendronotidae; genus Melibe; species Melibe viridis. The sequence continues at coordinate 11,421 of JBCIKM010190023.1, read as the reverse complement.
ATTTTAAGAAGAGAGAATCAACTTCATTCATTGATCAGACTAAGAAAATGATTAATCAATTTACTGCATGTTTTGAAACACTATGACTCAGTAATCGATCTGTATCATAATGGATAATCTCTTTGAAAATACAAGCGTTTGTTCACCACAGTGCCGCCAAATTCTTTTTAGTTTAATTCTTTTCAAAATACTTAACACAAATTCTTTGTGTATCGTGGAACAAAAATTTGCCTATCAAACTTTCTCTCTTGTCTCATGGAGTTTGACAAATACTTGTCACACTGTCTTCATGTTGGACTTGCCCAAGGCGTTTGAAGACGTTGGGGTGGGCCCGGAGTTAAGATGTTATAATTGAATGCTTTCTGCTTTTGATGTCCTGGTAGCTCATTTGGCAAGGTGATGGACTTGCGTGCCAAAACGTTCGAACCCACGCCAAATTATTGTGGTTTATCATGGATGATATGTGGGGTTCTTGTTGCCGTCAAATGTAAGCTCCCTGGATATTCTATTCTCTTCATTGGTGCCTTGGCCACGGTACTCTATATGCTTGCTGGCAAACAGGACTTTTTTTTTTGGGGGGGGGGGGGGGAATGATATTTTTACCACTCGCCATTTTTCTTTGGATTGTTGATACACATGCCCCAACCACTGCCGAGCCACGACCACCATCAAGTGGGTTGCTTGATTTCATAGATTTCTGTTTCTCCGCAGTCCTTGGGAAATTACTCTATCGTTTACCTCTCACAGGAAGCAGGTATGAATAGATCTCTGGTATGATCAGTGTTACCCTTTCAAGAAAAGTGTTATTGTGTTGACTTGCGACATGTAGAGAAATAGGTTCATCAGGTTAATTTATAATATCTCTTGTGTGACTCTCGTTTTTCCTACCCACAAACACCTTTTGTTTTGTATTGATCCTTCCTCCAGGGTTTGATTCGACACTTCCGGCCTGAGTTGGAACGTCGCATGAATGAGTTCCACAAGTCAGCAGCCAGTAACTGATCCCTCCTGAAATTATTGTTTGTTTATCAAATCTTGTGATATGCTGGTAATTTTGTTTGTGTCTAAGACGGTATCTTACTTTTTTAAAATACATACACTTAGTAAAAGATGGAAGTTTGAATTTCTTCTTTGCTTTCTTATTCGTAGTCTGGGTGAAGTCTTGTGAATCACAAGAAAGTCATTATAGATGAGGGTGCTTTCTCTGACATAACACTTGATCCAGCAGTCATCTTGTTGTATTATAAGGCATAAGTGTGAGTATGTATGTGAGTGTGATTGTTGATGACTGTGGGTAGTTGTGTGCATGTGGCCACACATAAGGTACAAGTGAATTTGTTTCATGTACACTTAGGTTGGTTGTTGGTTATGGTAAGCATGGTACAGCTTAAAGGTAGACTTTGTCAGGATAAATTCCTTCCTTTTGTCCTGTTTGATACTATAAGGAGATTCAGTTGCCTTTCAATGATGGTGTGTTGTTACCTGATTATCAACAACAAATAAAGTACTTGATGGAAAATGAAACTGAAACATTTGGACTTTGGTTTCCCTTTTTCTCCATTTTCATTTGTTGAAAATTTTATTTTATTTTGCTTTAAAAACTAGCTCAAAGTTTTATATCAATAAATAGTTAATTGAAAGCAAATAAAAAGTTTTGGTGAGTGAACAAAAATCCTTTGCTTTGGAGGCTTTTCATCACATCATAGAAAGGTGTAGAACTCTTGGATTTTGAGAGGCTTAAAATTGTTTTGGTTTTTTTTTTTCTGGCCACAGTGAGATATGTATGGTAGGCCAACATTTGCCAGCCCCTCGATATGAAAGAGTCCTGTCATGCATTTTTATGAGCCGTTAAAAGGTTGTTCATTCATTAATAGAGGGTGTCCTTTTATTATTCCCCTATAAAAAATATTGAAATAACTAAAAAACTAAAACCCCGTGGGGACCCGGGGAATATAATAGGTCCCCTACGGGCCGGCAGGAGGTGAAAACCCTCCAAAGGCAGCGGGTGGTTGGTGGGAGTCCTTGGTGGGCTCTTCTAATTTCTTTTCTTTTACACTGAAGCTATCGTCTTACGCTGTTATGGGTGACGGTCATTGTTAATAATTGTTTGGAGAGATATTTGTTGTCATTTTTATGTGGCGTTTATTTTGCGTTTTGAGAGATTTTTTTTTGTTTTTTAATGTTAACACGTCTTTTCTGTTTATGGTTTGACTTGCTCTCTCTTAAAACTTACCTATCATATCTTCTCATTTATCCCCCTTGGCTCCTCTGTGACTGTCGTGTGTCGTGGGGCCCTAAAACAACCAATAAATATACAAACATCCCCGATAGTATCAGGTACATATACTCGATCCTCCTTGCTACCAGGGAATGACTTCCAACCGTAGAAGCGACACGACATATTCGACCCTGGTGGGACTCGAATCCTTAGCCTGATGTGTGAATAGGGACAGGGCGTGGCAATGGCAACCATAGAAAAGGATTTTTTTAGGGCGACAACAGCAGAAAACGACACAACAAATGTTCACAGTTCATGGGACTCGCCGCCCCCACTATCTTCAGGCGGAGAGACGAACACTTTTGTTCCCACGAGCCTTTTAAAGCGGCTCCTCATCCAACACACAGCTTATTGCCATCTTTTACCTCATTGAGCTTATTCTGAAAACATTTTTTCCTATGTAAAGCGAGGGGTCTTAATCCAGTTGTTTTGTCACTGAGGCTTCGAAGGCTTCAAGTGACGAAGTGGACACAATTTTCCTGAGGCATGACCTTCCAGTCCCGGATGGTGTGTGGGAAGAATGAATTATATTTACGGTAGTCACTTCTTGTGGATGGTAGCTGATAGCTTTTGCTATGTATATTTCATGTAAGTCTTCCTGGTCTTAAAAGGCGTCCTTCCTTGTTTACAGCAACTCCATCATTTTCAATCTTATAAAATAGTGCAAGTCGAGCATCTTTTCTTCTTCTTCCAAGAAGCCTCCATTCCAGGTAATGCAGCACGTCGTCAACTCTAGAACGATTTTACGCCGGTTAGGTTAGTGACGTACCTAGTTGGTGGTAAGGATCCCAAACTGGACTTGCATACGCCACAAGGGGTCGGGCTAATGCCATGCAGTCTTTCTCTTTGACTGCTTTGGTGCTGAGGTTAAGGTTTCGTTTCAAGTTCAAGAAACCAATTGTTCTATTAGCATTGTTGCTAATGTTATTTACCTGTTCATTCAATCGAAGATATGATGTGAAGGTACCTACATCCAAGATATTTGACACTTTGTACTGAAGCTGGTGTGTCCATGCAGGATATAATTTGTTTGGTATTTCGGCAGATGGTGAGCAACTGGCACTTCTTAGAATGGAAGGACATCTTCCATGTGGTTTCACATGAAACCAATTTGTCAAGATCTTTCTGATGTCTGTCTGATGCGATGTTAAGGTATGCAATTGTATCATCAGCAGATATTCTGATGGTAGATTTGATTCCCTTGGAATGTGATTAATGTAAAATAAAAAAATTGAAGGCCCAAGAACACTTCCTTGAGGGACCCCTGATCCTATTTCTATACAAGAGGAGACTCTCTGTCCACAACCACTGACTGTGTTCGATTTTGCAGAAATTTGTCTATCAACTGATTGACTCTTCCTTTGATGCCATAATGTTGGAGTATGTGTAGCATTAAGCTATGGCTGACTTTATCAAACGCCTTTGAGAAGTCCATAATCAGAATATCAGTCATTAATGCCATTGGTGTTATCTTATTCCTTTAGTTTGTTCTCATTTAGAGACGCAACAACATTCACAGATCCTGCAAATCTACTTTATTACATTTCATGCGAGATCCATGAAATTCAGAGAAGTCTGTTCCTCTTCCAAACTATACCTCCTTCTCTGGTCTGGAGGCCTATTACTTTTATAACAGTGACAGAAGAAAACGATTTTAATTTTACAGAGCTACGAAGAATAACCAGGAACTCTTCACTGCTTAAAACCACAACAGGTAAATATCTAACTCCTGTCTATCGCAGCAGGGCTTGCGGGTTCTCAGTCTCAGTCCCCAAACTTTCGAATTTCTAACCATTATGCCCTTCGTGGTAAACAAAGATTATACCGCATAACATCCACAGAATTGGTAACAGAACCCCCGCCCCACACGCACACACACAATGAATGAACCAAGAGTCGATGCAGATAAAAATGTTTGCGTCGAGGAAAGTCTTGGCAGCAGAGGCAACGCAGAGAAAAATAATGCTGACGCCCAAGTGATTCCAACCTTCACTCACTCAGAAGCGATGACTACTGCTCAAGAAATGCTTGCAGGATTGATAATGGTTGGTGTCCGAATTAGTGCTCTGTATTTCATACTCCTGTACACTTATGTGCCCGGTTGTTTACATCATCTCAGTGTCCATTCTGATTCTGACTGTCTCAATAAAATTTTGGTTTGGGCTGTTTATTTTTCTTGAAATGACTCGGAATAACTAAGGTACAAAAAAAATTCACAGAACTATGCATACAAAAATTAGTTAAAAAATCATTTTTGCGTAAGCCAGTTTGGATCGTCTTGGCATTCACACACTCACACACACACACACACACAACACATTCATAATTTATCAAGGGAATTCAGTCTTTTCTTCAACCATTTTGGAAAAGGTTGTCTTCGGTATTGTTGGTGAAAAACCACTGAGGATGGTGTTATTTTTGGCTCTCTGAGACTTAAACTGAGCATTTATTTAGCTTCTTTGGAGATCTACCAAAGCGCTTTTTACAGATTCCTAGTAAACAAATAGCCTTTATTTGGACTCATGAGTAAAATTTTTTTATATTTTGGATACATACACAAAAGTTACCTTCAACATCCTCACACTCCCATACACTTTCGACTCTTCTTTTCCCTAGTCACAACTTCTATGCGTACCTATCCATTCACTGCCTATTTTTTCTGTTCTATTTTTCTCCCCCGCCCTCTCCCATCTTCTTTAAAGAAAAAAACAAAACAAAAATATTCACTCTCGTATGTATTTCAAGGATGAAAAATATGTGGTAGGATCACAGTACATTATGGTCCTTGTTGCTATTTTTGGTGTTATTGTTTTACTTTTAGTTATTTGTGTATACATGTGTTCGTCTGTTACAGCTTGGGTTATTCTCTGGACAAAGTGAAATTCGGGTGGAAGCACATTGTTTGTCTGTTCGTTTTGTTGCTGTTGTTATGTCATTTTGTTTTATTTTATTTTTGTTAGTTTTAGTCTGGAGAGGCGAAATGTTCTTGCTTCACACACCTGTATTTCACTGATTTTACCCCCACCCCCAGCTCTTAATTTTAGTATAGTCATATTTTTGTGGCACGTCAAGTTACCAGTAGTGTTTGAATAGCCTTGTCATCTGTATGCGTTATGTTGAGTGGTTGAAAACGAAGAGAGGCAAGCAAAACATTATCTTAGGTACTTTTTTCCCACGCCATTCAGTCCCATAGTGTTGACTTTCGGCAAATTTTATGGCCAGGTTGTTGACTTATCAGAAACTAAAATACTAAGATAAAGAAGGGAAAAAACAGGACTGCTGCTATGTGTTGACTCCAAGTGAGAGTGACTTGAAGCTGGGTGATTTTATCTGGATTTCACTGTGGAAGCATTGTCCTATGAATTAACAAAAATTGAATTCCATCCACTCTTCTGATGATATCTCCCTTTTCATGTCCTACAGAATGACCCAATGCTCCGTGACCTAGATCAACGTGTGACTCTTGAGGAAGTCAACTCTATGATAGCTCTAGAGTATGGACAAGCTATGGTTGTCAACATTAGGCAGCAGGACAATGAAATTATACGTAGGTGTTACCTGTTAAGTGAAAACGTAAAGAGCACATTTGTATAGCCCCTTTTGCCAAAGTCTCAAGGCGCTTCATAATACCATATCCCTGGCAGACAACACACTTATGACAATACAAGTTGCCTGTAAGGTGTGTTACAATATTTGGGATTGTTGTGTACAACCAGGGGACCTCTAAACTTTAATCCATCTCTGACAGAATGAGATAAGTTTAGTATAGTGCCTTACCCAAGGACACAACACGATGGTGCCAGCAGAGATGAAACCCATACTTTTCAGCATTGAAGTCCAATGCCTTACCAGTTGAACCAATGTGCCCAAGTAGGGATAAATTTCGAATTTTGTCCTCACAGCGGCCTTGTGGCCTACTCTTTTCAATGGTTCATTAACGATAGGACTAGTTGCTTGATTTATCTACTGAGGACCAGGGAGAGGCTTATGAACTCAGAAATGGTCTGTTATTGTCTGCTTTCAATGGGACTTAAACCACAGCTTTCAGTTTGCTCTGCCACGTACCCCATGTGTATTGTGATGAATAAGAAGTAATGGATAAGAGCTTTTTGATGTTGATATTTTAACTAGCGACAGACTTTTCTTTTAGACAATTTTTTATTTTTGTTATTCATTCACCTTTCTCTGTGACCTTGTCTTGGCTGTTTTAACTTTGTAGACTTTTCGTTTAAACATTGTGTAAATACCAATATAGTAGCTTTTAACTCAGCTACAAATTTGTAATACTTAATGTTAGCAATAGCAACAGAAGAGGATTCTCTCAAATTTAAGTTACCTGGGTAGGGAATGAAAACAAAGAAATTGGCTGTCAGTTCAGCAAGCTAATCAAACACTTTTTGCATTGGTTTCCTTTTTTCAATTTTCAGCCATTGTGGTCACACATAATGCAAAGGTCAAAGATTTGAAGCAAGCGTTTCGAAGACACTTCACTTTGCGACAAAGCAGGAAGGGAATTAGGACACGTATCAGCTGGTATGCTACTTGTTTGCAGTAGTGTGCTTTCACTTTGTGTGAATATGTTCTGATTTTCTATAGCTCCTTGCACCTGCCCTATTGAGCTGTAAACTTATAGTACAATGCATTATCGTACTAAGCAGTTTTTTTTAAATAATAGTCTTTTGATAATAAACTGATATTAATCTTCTGAATTTTTAATCCTCTTTAATCCTCTCAGCCCAAGATTAAAATATTATTAGTGTGATTTTAATTGATTTACAGAGATTCATCCTCAGATGGTTAAAAAGCTTTGTCATGAAGAGCAAGCTTGTAATTGGCTGATTGTATTAAAAAGTGAGATTGATAATACAGCAAATTGTTTGTGATCAGTAGCTATCTCTGCCTGATAATACTTATATATGATTGAATAAAGAGAGCATTGAAAATATTACAGACTGTTATAATTTAGAAAAAATGGATGGAAATGTTTTTTATTTTTTTTTTTATTATTGTGGGTTTCCAATTTTTTGAAGGTCCTATGTGTGGAAGAGACATTGGCTATGTTATCAAGGAGAAAAGCTGACAGATGATAATCGGTCATTGAAAAGGTAATTGACATAAAACTGGTAAATTCTATAAACTCTGCTGATGCCATCCAATTTCTAGCTGTCATCACAAAGAAAATTGACATCTCTTTAAATTGCATTAGATAAGAAATCAAGCTGACAAAGTCAGTGATTTTCATTCATCTTGAAATTGTGTTGAGGGTTAAGCCCAATTCTGAGGCTGCAGTCTCTGGTGAATTTCTTCTCTGGTTGTCAACTATATAAAAAGACAAGCAGTATCCTATGACGGTGACACTGAATTTTGAAACCTGTCATAATCATAAGGGCATAGTCCAACAGAATGAAAATGGTAAAGGAATCAAATTCTCAACACAGTGTTAACACAGACAATATTTATTATTTTATAAATGCTCCTTATTACCTGTGATTGCATTTCGTAAAGCACTTTTTAAAGCCTTTTCTTTACTCAAAAGGACCTCTTGGTGAGTCCAAAAGTTTTGCAAAATTTGCAAGTTTTTATGCCAAATTTTGGTATTTTGCTTTGCACAAAACAGCGGGGACAGATTATTGTACATGAAGTTAATTTGATGTCATATTGATGAAGAAAAGCATATTTAATTCTTCTTAGTATTACATTGTCTGTCATTTTTACCTATTTTTTTTCATTCATTAATGCTCTTCTGTTTCACAGCTATGGAATTCACAACAAAGACAGTGTTACTTTCATCAAGCGTCTCAGAGAAAAGTGAAGAAGGATCTGTCCAGCTTTTTTTTTGTATAATTGCCAGGAGCATCAGAGTGGATAGACATGGCACCTGTGAACTGGCAGCTCGGGATTTGAATGATTTCCCACACAGCTATGTGTGCATTGATTTCACCAGAGTTCTTAAATCTCTGAAATCTGCACCCGAATGTATTGATGAGCTCTTTGCACAAATAGTTCTGTACCTTGTTTACTGTCTGTCTAAAAGTAAGGTGCTCTTTCAAAATTATTTGTGTAGGCACTAAAGTGAAAAATACAATTGAATTGCAAAGAAAGTAGTGAGATGTAACATGAATTAATACGGAGTAAATGATTGCTACAGTTCTAGTTTAAAGAGTGAGATAAAAGAACTATTCATAGAGCCCTGGTGTGTTAGGTATATCAGTGATCACACAGGGCATTTCTAAATGAATTAGAAATGGTAAAAATAATGCAGCACTCTCTTTTAACAAACAAACAATGAGTACACAAAAGGTAGCAGAAGAAATTACAAGCAAAAACTTATGATGAATTCCCCTAGAGGACCACAGGGCAAGGGTAAAAGTTGCATCCTCTTACAAAGGTATGAATAATTTTCCTGATATCTTTATTAGTGAAAGTACAGTGCAGCTGAGGCTTAGTTTAAGGTGAGATACACAAAAATCTGCATAAATCTAAAATAATGATATAGCTATTCTACTTCTACTCAGCTAGAACACAATCCTTGCAATCAGAACTTTGTGATAATCATTCAGTTCTCTATAATTCTAAAGAAAATACAAAATCGCACCAAACTGCCATCGCTTAGAGGCAAGAGTCGTGTCAGTCAATAAATAAGTCACAGATGGGGGAACATAATGCATCTTATCTTGATGCTCCTAAAGTGGCTGAAAAGAGCTTTTTGAAAGATACCCTTTAGAGCTAACAAAATATGAACATTACGGTGTATAATGTAGAGGCTGTTTGAAAATAACCAACCCCAGTTTGCAAGAAAGGCAAAAAGTGTTATTGAGGCAGATCTATCATTCACTGAGCTCGTGGTTAGTTTTGACTACTAAGGAGACTTTAAAAACGCTTCAGAATTTTCACTTTAAGCGCTTTCAAAGGACTCAATTGACCCCTTTTTTTTGGGGGGGGGGGGGGGCTGTTGTTGTTAGGGAGTTGGGTTTTTTTTATTTTTGTTTTGGGGCTCTTTTTGTTTTTATTGTATCAATGAGATTTGTTTTATCTGATAGGGGTTCCGAAATAATTTGACGAAATGAATTTGTATTTAAAATAAAATTCATTTAAAGGAATGATTTGAGTGAGGCTGTGATTTTAATCTTACTGATTCTTGCCAATGTGGTTATCTTGCTGGGTGTCTGTCCTAGAATTTTGATGCCCAATTTACTAGTTACAAACAGACTGTGTGTAGGATGTCATTAATGTCCCACAATTCCACTCTAGTGGCTTTCACTGTGTTTGTAAGTGAAAATATAGTATTTCTGCATAAAAAAGATGCCTCTGTGCTACATTCGCGCTGTATCGGCGGCCACTCTGCACATTGCTTTACTTTTCCCTGGAACCCATCTATTACCCCCCTGTGTTGTGGCGTTGTGAAAAACACAACAAAACACAAAAATTCATTGTCATCTTACTTTCCCTCCTACTTTGCTGTACTGTGGTTTTTTTTTAAAAACTTTTTTTCTTCTTTTTTTTTTTGGGGGGGGGGAGGGGGGGGTATTTTTTGTTGATGTCTTGTTTGCCTTTTCAGTGGTCATCTCTCATTACATGCCATTTGGTTTATAAATGCAGGAACACAAGTTAGACACATTGGGTACCTTACTCCGGTCTCGACCATTCTCCTGTCAATGGTGTTGGCCATTGCAGAATTATTTTTTTCAAGGAGAAATGGTTGTTGTCATTGTAAATGCATTTCTATGTGGCGTTGAAATGAGTTTTTGAAAGATGATGTCTCAAAAGTTCAAGAGGGTACATACACAGCCATCTTGAATTCAAGAAATCCTTTAAAAACTCTTGAATGTAGGATTAGGCTTGAATATTCCTTTAGTTTGGACTCATTAAACTCGCATGGAGCTAGAATCATCTGTGAAAACTCAACAGAAGAGGGAGTCGAACCCAGGTACTTCTACGGCACCACTCGTCTGGCCACTATCAGGAAGGCGAGCCTATTCAATACGTCATCTGCCAGGGGACGCTTCCACCCCCACCCCACCCCATCTTTCTTTCTATTGCTTAGACTTAGACCCATCTCGGCGCTGTGCCTTTACCGCTTTACCATTTTCTCTTATTTGTACTTCAATAAGCCATGTTCCCCCCTATAAGACAATGAGCATGCTGTACATGCAGTCTGCTAGGCCTCCAGAGTCAACAACTGTACATCGTAATTTTCGTGGCGTTGGTGGTATACAATTTGTTCTAGATTTTTCCTTCTAATCAACCAGTTTGTTACAGTTACAGTTTGCTGTCTAATGCACAGTACACATGATTTGTGTACATGCAGTCTGCTAGGCCTCCAGAATCAACAACTGTACATAGTAGTTTTCGTGGCGTTGGTGGTATACAATTTGTTCTAGATTTTTCCTTCTAATCAACCAGTTTGTTACAGTTACAGTTTG
>JBCIKM010189913.1:0-12911 GCA_039654465.1 Melibe viridis | reverse complement strand
TCCGTTATGTCGTAGTCCTAATAGTATGAGTATGTGTCTTTGTCTTGGTGTGTCCAAGTACTGGTACTTCTATGCCATGAAGCAATGTCTCTTGGTACGTCATCACCCTCATCCATTATGTCGTAATCCTGATAGTATGAGTATGTGTCTTTGTCTTGGTGTGTCCAAGTACTGGTACTTCTATGCCATGAAGGAATGTCTCTCTTGGTACGTCATCATCCTCATCCGTTATGTCGTAGTCCTAATAGTATGAGTATGTGTCTTTGTCTTGGTGTGTCCAAGTACTGGTACTTCTATGCCATGAAGCAATGTCTCTTGGTACGTCATCACCCTCATCCGTTATGTCATAGTCCTAATAGTATGAGTATGTGTCTTTGTCTTGGTGTGTCCAAATACCCGTATTTCTACATGATGAAGGAGTGTCTCTCTTGGTACGTCATCACCCTCATCTGTTATGTCGTAGTCCTGATAGTATGAGTATGTGTCTTTGTCTTGGTGTGTCCAAATACCCGTATTTCTACAAGATGAAGGAGCGTCTCTCTTGGTACGTCATCACCCTCATCCGTTATGTCGTAGTCCTGATAGTATGAGTATGTGTCTTTGTCTTGGTGTGTCCAAGTACTGGTACTTCTGCGCCATGAAGGAGTGTCTCTCTTGGTATGTCATCACCCTCATCTGTTATGTCGTAGTCCTGATAGTGTGAGTATGTGTCTTTGTCTTGGTGTGTCCAAGTGTGGCCCGGGGAATATAATAGGTCCCCTCCGTGACGGCAGGAGGTGATTGGTGGGAGTCCCTGGTGGTCTCTTCTATTTCTGTTTCTTTTCTTTTACACTGAATCTGTCGTATTATTTTTTACACTTTTCTCTGATGTCCTGTTTTTGTTTTCTTGTTGCAACTCAATGCTCATCCCTTATTTTATGCCTTTTGGTACATGACTGCAGGGTCACAAGTTAAACATACTTTCCTCTGGGCTCCTCTATGACCCCCGTGTGTTTTGGGGCCCTAAAACCTCCAATAAACAATAAACAAATCACTTCAAAGTTCACACCTTTCCATATTATAAAGAGGAATTAAAAAGAAAAAATTGTCACCAACTATCTTTTTCTTGGGCTTACAAAATATTTTGAAAATCCCATGAGATCTAAAAAATATATAAGTGAGACTGTTCATGCTGCTAACTGAAAAAAAATAAAAATGAAAAAAGGGGCAAAAGAACAGAGCGGAACTGGGGCTGTGATTATTTAAATCATCTTGTAAAGGTTTTTTGTGAAAATCCATTGAAGAGTTAGTTACGTGCACCTTGTTCTTGTATTACTTTCCTGCCACACAGCTTGCTGAGCCTGGTGGAGAATGACCAGGTGGAGATGTTCCAGTTTGTCAAGGATTTCGTCTACTCCATGACGATGGCACCCGTACCCCCGGCTGGCGATGTCATTGTGGTAGGGTTGACTCCTCCTTTTCCTCCTACTTCTCCTCCTACTCCCTTTTTCCATCCTCCTCCTTCCCACCTCTGACTCCGACTCCTCCTCCTCCTCTTCCCTTTTTCAATCCTCCTCCTCCTCCCCTCCTCCTCCTCCTCCCTTTTTCCATCCCATTCCTCCTCTTCCTCGTCGTCCTCCTCCAGAAAAAGTCACGAAGAAGGACCCACTATGATCAGCATGAAAATAATTTGATAGTTTAATAATTTACCAATTACTCTTTGCTTGATAAATGTGATCGTCTGTCTCTTTGTTAAATGTACTGTGCCTGACGAAGACCTTTGGTTGAAATGTCGCTGTCTGTGTCACGTTTTTCGTCTTTACAAGCCTGCTGCCACTCTTTCATTGTGATTATTATAGAAATAATTTGACCTGACATGTTAGCAGAGACACTGTTATAGAGATTGGAACATGCAGACACTCATAAGACACTTGCACGTACAGAGAGGAAATATGTATGTACGGTTTCTCCAACATCTTCTGTTCATTCTTCTTTTCTCTCTCTTGGTGTCCCATTTCTGAGTTACTTCTGAGCTGATAAGCACCACTATCCCATAATGCTCAGTGCTGATAGTTTCCACAGACCCAAGGTTTTCCATTTAGTCTATCTTTTCGGCTCTTTTCACTGTTTTTCCTTTGCAAAATGTAAAGTCTTAATTGTGTTCATTCTTATTAAATTTGATATTTTTTGGGTTGCAGCCCGGTCAGAAAATTTCCTACTTTTTTTTTCTCTTCTCATTATCATCATTGAACTCTAAAACCCTTATTTTTTTCCCCATTACAATTCTTTCATTAACCATTTTTTCCTGGTTGTCCTCTTCCGTCTCTTATTAGCTCACTTCTACATTTCACCCATGCTGATAAACTCTATAATCCTGAAATCCTAATCCTTTCCCTTTTTTCCCCACGGAATGAGCATGTACAAAATCCCAAATCCTAAAGCTCATATTTTTTCCCTCAGAAAATGAGAGTGTACTCCTAAAATTTTTTTTTTTTTTTTTTTTTCATTCAGGGAATGAGTGTGTGCAATATCCAATATTCCTAAATCTTTTTTTTTTTTGCGTCCAGGAAATGAGTGTGTACAATATCCAATGTTCCTAAATATTTTTTCGTCCAGAAAATGAGTATGTACAATATCCAATATTCCTAAATATTTTTTTTTTTTCGTCCAGGAAATGAGTGTGTACAATATCCAATATTCCTAAATCTTTTTTTTTTTGCGTCCAGGAAATGAGTGTGTACAATATCCAATGTTCCAAATATTTTTTCGTCCAGGAAATGAGTATGTACAATATCCAATATTCCGAAATATTTTTTTTTTTCGTCCAGGAAATGAGTGTGTACAATATCCAATATTCCTAAATCTTTATTTTTTTTTCGTCCAAGAAATGAGTGTGTACAATATCCAACGTTCCTAAATATTTTTTCGTCCAGGAAATGAGTATGTACAATATCCAATATTCCTAAATATTTTCTTTTTCATCCAGGAAATGAGTGTGTACAATATCCAATATTCCTAAATATTTTTTTTTTTTTTCGTCCAGGAAATGAGTGTGTACAATTTCTCCATCACAATCTTCCCACCGGACTCGCCGGAGAAGCCGGTGGTGGACATACCCCTCCACCTGGCCTTCCTGTGCTTCCAGACTGACGACCTGCTGCGGATATTCACTGCCATCCTGTGTGAGGAGCGGCTCGTCTTTATCAGCTTCAACTACGCATTACTCACCACCATCATGGAGGTAAGGACCTTTGGATGAGGAGGAGGAGGAGGAGGAGGATGTTAATAAAAAACCAACAACATTGCAGCCCGTCTCATTCTAAGGAAAAACAAATTTGAGCCGCCACTCTTGAAACAACTGCACTGGCTCTCTGTAGACAAGAGCGTAATAATTTACAAGGTGTGTGCATTGGTCTACAAGACCCTGAACACCTGCCGTCCTTTGTATCTAAAAAAACTCCTAGAAGTACTTCTGTCCCTCCAAAAAATCTTCAATCTGTCGACGATAAGACTATCCTTGTAAAACCAAAATTTGCACAAAAAGTGGTGAAAAATCCTTCATTTTCTTGGCTCTCACCTATTGGAACTCTCTACCAAGGCACATCAGGTGTTCAGGGACTGTGTCAACTTTTAAGTCACGTCTTAAATCTGACCTCTTTACTTAATGAGTATAGAGCTCCTATCCACCTTTGTTGAATGATTATTGATCTTGTAATAGTAACTGTTAGCTTTGTGTCAATAATGTATACCTGTCTATATTTTTATCTTTAGTCCTGTGACAAGCACCTGTGAACCCTAAAATACATTTTTTTAAATCTCTGACAAAGAGGCTTACTCACTCTACTTAAGCTTTGATACCCCGCCCTCCCCTGGGTTATAGGCCGTCAATGAGGGACCACCATCTTCCTCAGGCTTTTTGCCTGCAGGTCCCTTGTTTTTGGCCTGCCTCCTTCTCTTGCCTTGGGGGCTCCGTGTAAGGGCGAATCAGAGGTTTAATAAGCCAGAGATTTCCTTCTCACCCCCAGAGTTTCCACTGCTACATCCTACCCTTCGCCTGGCGGTTCACCTACGTGCCCATCCTCAGTGCCTCGTCCCTGGAGCTGCTGGAGGCACCTGGCACATTCATGATGGGCTGCCATTCCAAACACCTGGAGGTGGTTCAGCAGGTAAAGCAAGCACTGTCAGATTAGGCCCTGGGTACACACTTAGCTCAAGCCGTTATCAATATTCAGCCCTGGGTACACACTTAGCTCAAGCCGTTGTTAATATCCAGCCCTGCGTACACACTTAGCTCAAGCCATTATCAATATCCAGCCCTGGGTACACACTTAGCTCAAGCCATCATCAATATCCAGCCCTGGGTACACACTTAGCTCAAGCCATTGTCATTATCCAGCCCTGGGTACAAACTTAGCTGAAGCCATTACCAAAGTCCAGCCTTGGGTACACAGTTAGCTCAAGTCAATATCCAGCCCTGGGTACACACTTCAGCTGTTATCTAAAAAAGTAATTGATATCTTAACGCTGAAATTTTATTTGATCATTCTCTTGAGTATTGCTCTTGTCTATGAACGCTGAAATTAGGATCATGCCAGTATGTATGGAGTTTAAATATGTCTGTTTCCTATCAATCGTCTATTAAACTGTAATAATAGTAATAACATAATCATAACAGTTGAATTTATACAGCATCAGCATCCATTTCAATAATGCTCTCCTGGTGCTTTACAAAAGAATTATCATCAGGCACTTTCCAATGATCTGCTCATTAACGCAAACATGGTACACAATCAGAAACAAGCCTCTGTTAATTACGGTTAAAGCAAGTAGGATAAATGCTCTTTCACAATTGACAATAGTGTAGTACAAAACAATTGTTATCTTTGTGTCTGCAAGGTAGAAGGCCTGATCATTGTGAATATTGACGAAGGCACTGTACAGGAAACCCGCTCCCTGCACCTCACCCCAAACTGTCTAAGGGAACACTCCGCCTCCAAGCTGGACTTCTTTGTCTGCGACAACCCGCTGTTGTCCATCCCAGAGATGCCGAAGGAACCAGCTGCCTATTTCAAGAACATTTGCCAGAGAGCCAAGTTTCAAATGGAGCTTTCTGATGTTCAGAGGTAACTGGGGTTGTGGCTACTTATTCCTCAAGATCTACGAGTACAGGTAGTTGTTCACTGAGATTAAGTAAGGGCTCGCAAAAGATACTACAGGCAAGCCTAAAATGGTCCACTACCTGTTGTATCTATTGGCTGGCCTGTTTTATCAATACTGCATACAACACGCTGTGCTAATCTGTACACACGTTTTTATATTATTGTAGTAAATACTGTATTATTTACGTAGTGCACTTTGGTATCCCGGCTTAATCAAAGGAAAAGTTATTCCCCCTGAACCCCCCTCACCAAGCAAGTACACATGGCAACTTTCGGAAATCTAGAATGTTTAGCAAGAAATAAAAAAGGGGTGGGGGGGGGGTATTTTTATAAACTTCCTTTTACCCCCCTTGAAGCATGTTTGTTGATTGAACTCTGTCTGAGGTCATTTTGAGTTTTATTTTATTATATGTTGCCACCCCCCCCCACACACACACACACACACACTCGCTCATGCACGAAAAATTACTCTTTGAGCTTTGAAATTACTGTGACTGGTGTCTGAAATTTCTCTGAGCCAAAATTTGCGATGGCATGTCTGTAGAAATGCCATTCATCCTTATTATTATTATTACTAAAAGCCATTTTAAAATCAGCCTGTCTACCGGTTGACCTGAAAGTGTTGTGGCCCAGGCTCCCTAGAAGTGTAAGATATTTCATCGTATCTTACCTCGATGCCAACAGAAATCACAGATGTTGTCCATGGTGAACTACGGTAGCCAGTCCAGGGTTCAAACCTTTGAGTGGAACACCTTACCAACTGAGCTACCGGATGACCATTTTTTAAAAAAAGATGGGCTTGATACTTACATTGAAAACGATATTTCTGGATATTTTTTTAGAGTTCTCATCAAAGCCATGACTTAATGAAGTTCTATGAGTTTAATGACAGAGTGGTTCAGCTGCTTGCCTCTCAAGCAAAGGCTGTGAGTTGGAGTCCCGTGATCTGCAGAAATTGTTTTTTGTTGCTTGTCATTCCCTGGTAGCACATAGGTGTAGTTTTCACCTCTCCAAGCAAAGGCTGTGGTTTAGAGTCCCAAAGCATTGTTCTGTGGTAAAAAGAGTAGCACCATGATCAAGATAAATTTCATCATGCTATGTGTTGTACTCTGACGTCATCTGTCTGTTGCCAGGCCTTTTTGCTATGACATTACCAAAGAGAGGAGCTACAGGATGACCAAATGTCTCCAGTTCAACTCTGAGATCAGTTTTGCCTGCCTGGAAATGATGGTCAATCTGTTCCGGTAAGAACAGCCTGCTTGCTATTGAAAGTACAGGTTTTTTGGGGGGGTTTATTTAAAAACGGATTATATCTCCATTTTTTTAATTATACAAAAGAGCAAGAAACTGATTATTTTTTTAAATCATGAAAATAGCAAAATCAAATTTCCAGGTTAACCTTTTGAGCTTTATTTTAAACTAGTCAAGTTTGATTTATTATTTTTTTTACGGCAGTCTTACCCTTTAGGTCGGCGTGGCCTGGAAATAATGTTATGGCTATTTTTTAAAAAAAGCTAGATTATTAGTTTAGGATGAGATATTGACACAAAGACTTAATCTTATTGGCTGCAGGTAGTATTTCCACTGAAGTCTTGCTGCATCGATGTGTTACATTGATGCGTTTCCTCCCGTTGTCTGCCTTCTTTAAGAATATACTCTCCTACCTGACGCTGTAACATTTCTATAATATTCCCTACACTAAGACTTAATCCTATTGGCTGCAGGTTGTATTTCTACACAGCGTGTTGCTGTATGCATGTGTTGCATTGATGTGTTTCTATGCCTAAATCTGCCTTCATCAGGGGTGTGCTGTCCTACCTGCGCATGGAGTCACGCGTGTTCAACAAGCAGCAATTTCTTGACAGTTTGGATGGATGGGACCGGCCCTTCTACGAGAGGGTATGATGACTTGTTTTGTGAAACTCTTCTTCTTCTGGAGAGAGAGAATCGATATTTTCATATTTCTTTGCTGATCACCGTCAAATTCAAATCTGTGGATCAAATTTGTATGAACGCATTTATGACAAAGCAAAAGAGTAGATTCCCCCTTCCCTCCCCCTCCGCCAACTATTTCTCTCTCCCCCCCACACCCCTCCCCCCTCCTCTAACAGTGGAAAGGAAGTTGTCATTTTAATAAGTTTGTTTAAAAGAAAAATGTTTTGGTTTTACATGTTTTTTTTTATTTTTGTGCTTTCTGTTGTTTGTGGTAATTTGTGTCTATGATGTGTGGTGATATTGTATGTTTCGTGTGTGTTGTTTGTGGTATGTTTGTATGCTTGTGTTTGTGTGTGGTGTGTTTGTGTGTGTGGTGTGTTTGTGTGTTTGTATGTGTCAGGTTCTAGAGACAGACATGTTCAAGCAGTTCCTGGAAAACCGGCTCAATGAGAAGACCGACAGCTGGACCAACCACGAGGTCAAGACGCGGCCATACCACAAACGCGTCAGCTGTGATGGCAACATCCCAGGATTCTCACACAGGTAGAGGCTTGCCTCTGTACCTCTGATGCTGATTACCCTCTATTTATGTCTACTTTGGTTTGAAGCAAGATTCGGCACAGAACGCTTTGGCCTCCCATGGATGACCGTGTTTGATGACTGCTTGAGATGTATAAAATATTATACCTTATAGTAGGACTCTGAGTCTTTTACATTGTAGGTTTGTTATTTTTTTCACTAGGGTGACTTTTTTCTCCAAGCTTTACATCTGCAGTCATATTGTTATGCATAGAGTGTGAGCTGGCACTGGAAATAGACGACCTTAAGAGAAAATGGTGTAGGCACAGCGCCGAGATGAAGAATAGTCAAAGCCATAGAAAGGAAGGAAAATAAACAATAAAAAAAAGAAAATAAACCTGCCATGACTAGTAGGACGATAGACAGAAACAGAAAAGAAACAAAAACCACCAGGAAGGTTTTGAAGATTTTAATGTATGCTTTGTTTTGTTGTATTTTTTAATTGCTCAGTTACAATCACCAAGGTCATGCCCACCCCCCCCCCACCCCCACCCTCCCTCCCCAAATGATCATGACCTATCTAGGTACTGACTGTTAACCTTTGACCTGTCCCCAGACAGCAGTTGAAGCCCCAGCGACGCCAGGTGTCCATCAACACATTTGCCTCCCTCCCGGCACGACAGTACCAGTTCCTGAGACTGCCTGCCCTCACCGACCCGCACACCTACACAAAGAACGCCATCGCAGAGCTGAACACTCGGATCGAGGTGAGGTCAATACGTAACCAAGGGCTGGAAGTGCCAGAGAGAAAACAGTTGTGCAGGAATGTTGTCAAGGAAAAGTTAAGACAAAGCCATGGAGAAAGCTGGATAAATCATGAAAATAAATTGTCTCAAAGACTCGACTTCCACAAACACTGGCGAATAGATGAGAATTTTCTGGAAAACAGACTTAAAATGGTGAAATGATTTATATTTTGTCCCGGCTATGATTTTGAATTCCTTGACAAACCTGGAAAAGCCGTTACAATTTCATTCACGATTTGTCTTGCCGTGACTTCCCTCCCACCATTCTACATCCCTCCCTTCATTGGTGGTTATTGGAGAGGTAGAGAAATGAGACTTGCTCTGTGTTAAATTGGCTCGTTGGTCTTTATCAATGATTAGTTCCCACCAAGACAACAAGTCTTACAATTGAGTAATACCCCTATAATAATTCCAATGACTACCTCTCACAAAATTCCTGTGTAACCTTCAACGGCTAACCTTCTAACCTGCCTTACCCTACTACTTCCATGAGATCCCCATTTCACCCAGTGAGCCAACCTACCTACTCTAAAGCAGCTGTAAACACTACTCTAAAACTAAGGTCACACTTACTCTAGTGTGTGGGTGGGTGGGGGAGGGGGGGGGAGTGGGGTGGAAGGGAGATTTGTATGTACTATATTTACCTAGTCACTTGAAGCTTGCTTATTTGAAAGCAAATTTCCCTTTTTTTATGGATGAATAAAGTACTATCTTATCTTATCTACACCCCTCACACACCTGCCACGCCCCAATGACCCTAGGAGTGTAACAAGCCATGGTACCGCACCTCCTATGTGTACCTGCGGGGCATGTTCCACGCTGCCGAGGGCAACACGCGACCCGCCCTGGATGACCTGCTCAGTCTGCATTCCCACAATTCTCGCCTGCTGCCACGGAGGTAGGATGTTTTTTACATCTGTATAGTATGGCAAGTCAGAGCATTAAAAAGAGGAAAGGGAAGAGGGCTAGATGTTTCAGAATGGTTTACAAACAAAAAAGTGGGTTTTGCATCTTCAACTTTATTGCTTTTCTTTTTCTTCTTCTCCTCCTCTTCTTCCTCTTCCTCCTTCTCCTCCTTCTCCTCCTCCTTCTCCTACTCCTCCTCCTCCTCTTTCTCCTCCTCCTTCTCATATTCCTCCTCCACCTCCTCCTTCTCCTCCTCCTCCTCGTTCTCCTCCTCTTCCTCCTCCTCCTTTTCTTCCTCCTCCTCCTCCTTCTCCTATTCCTCCTCCACCTCCTCCTCCTCCTCCTTTCCTCCTCCTCCTCCTCTTCATTTCCAGGCTACTGGTGGTGACCCTGAATAAGCACTACAGCTCAACTCTTTACTTTATTTATCCATTACTAGTTTAAGGTGGCCTGTGTAAGCTCCATTGGTTTGACCTTTGACCCGCATGCTGAGGGGCAAGGGATCAAACCATGGCTGTTGTGGGTTTACCATTCTCTCTCAACACCTGCCTACCTACCTGTCTCATATGACTCGAGAGAATCCCGTGTGTGTCCTCCCAGTCTTTGTAGAACTGGGTGAAATTGTGAATTACTTCAAATCCGTCCTCCAGCCTCGTCACCCCGCAGTCAAGGACTAGGTGGTTGGCAGTCTGGACTTCCTTATGGCAGTGCAGACAGAGAGGCGTCTCTGCTTTTGAAATTCGGAATAGCAAATCTGACGTACGCGTTTGACGAATGCTTAGTCTGTTTGCCATGGTCTAGAGTTTCCTCACACCGTTGTCGAAGCGTGGGGGTTTTGTTCCTACTCTTTTGTGGACAACAGTGACTTCTGTTGGCATTGTGTGTAAGCTCGATGAATAATCTATCACCCATTCTGGTTGCCTAGGCTGCAGTACTTGCATGTTTTCAGGTAGATGTTTTGAGAGAAATTAATATATTAACGAACTAACTCTGGCAGCATGGGTAATTAGGACAACCCCCCCCCCCCCCCCAAAAACAAAAAAACCCAACAAAACCTAACGAATCAAAAACAACCAAACAAATGTTTTCAGCTAGAACGGCCAAATTTTTTGTCATTACCATTTTCGAACAAGGTTGTAATTTACTATTTTTGATGAGTAACATACTGCTTTGTTAGAAAATGGTACAGATTTATTTATTTATGGTTCCTTTTTGTTTTGTTTTTTTATGTATCTGTTTGCAGCTTGATCCAGAAGCTCCTGCAAGGGATTCCGGAGTGTGAGCGTGAAGACCTGCTGCAGACGAAGGGCATCACCGACTTGAGAGAGTTCTGGAACTGCTCACAACACGGAGACGGGGAAGGGGACGAGCGGCTGGCCGCCCCACGCAGGGCTGTGATGGACAAGATATCCCTGCCTGACTGCGACCTTTGTGAGACACTTGAAATGAAATATTACTGCGTTCAATAAGTTTCTGGACTGTCATTACTCTGTTGAATATAGGTTTTTTTGTTTTTTTCCCTTTGAGGCCTGCAAAATAGTCGGCCAGTGTGAATTACCCAATGTGTTTGGAAACAAGAAAATAATGTCAACCGTGTCAATATTTACCACAAAGACATTTTTAGAAAATATTTATGCGAGTGATCATTGACTCAGCCATGTAGACATAAAAAGGCCTGCGACTTACACTTTTGCATCTGTTCTAAGACCAAAGACCAAAGTCTGGAAGAATGTCCATGGTTGCAGGTATACACTGATCAACCCTTGGGTTGTGTGCAAAAGGCGCTGTTTTAAATTGGCTAGTCGTCAAGTTTGGTTGCCTTGATTCTAGTGGTTAATTGTGAAGAGCTTGGAAAGTATACACTGACTTTACTTACCTCTACCTCTGAGCTTACCTTTAATTTTACCATTGATATTACATATGACCTGACCTGACTGCTCACTATTTGGTCTCTCTCTTCCCTTGGACCTTTGACCTCCAAGGCCTGGATGACTTTGTGGAGACCGTGTCACTGCTGGAGATGGCCACGGACTACAACACAATCCAGCGCCTCTTTCTGGCCCTTGCACCCCCTGCACGGCAGACACGTATGTGACCTCTCACCCCCCCCCCCACACCCCCAAACACCCACTCCCCCCCCCCCCCACACACACACACGCTCACACCAGACACTACCACACCCTCACAACAGACCAAACACCAAAATCAAAATTTCACTCTCCCAATCCCACACTTTCACATTTGAAAAAAAAACCCAAACAAAGTTCCAGTATAATTGACAGAAACTGTTCAACCTCAATTTTAATTGGGAATTAATTTGTTGTCTATTTTAACAAGTTGTTTTCTGGGTTTTTTTTGCATCATCTAAAGTTCTTATTTATTTTCAATTAACCCTGAAAAAGGCAAAAAAATTATTAAAAATAAAACAATTTAAGTATTGACCTGCATCATGAATTTTTGTTGCCAGTATTTCTCATTAAAGGTTTGGAAAAGGTGTTTAATTTTTTTTTTTTTTTTTCTTTCTTCATGTCTTTATTTGTGGACATGAAACTTTTTTCCCTTCCCAAAAAAATTGATGAGGAAGTTTCTTTTCAGCCAAGTGTTTTGCAAATACAGAATTGGCAACAACCTATCTGGTGCCATAATTTGGAAATTTGTTTTATTAGTTTTGTCCACGTTTTTTTTTGTTAAATTTTTTTTTAAAATTATGATTTATTTAAAAACATCACAGATGTAGAGAATTACACTTTTGAGGTGCTGCGTCTGTCGTATGAAGAGAACCAATCACAGTGCGAGGAGTTGCAGCTTCCCGCGGACTGTCTACAGAGCAGCGAGGTCATCCTGCGCGTCTCCAGCCTCATCAAGACCGATTTTGGCATGGGCAGAATTGTCCTGACTGATAAACGGTGAGCTAAGGAGTAAGGATGATAATGACGATGAGATGAAATACTTTCTTTTTCTTCCTGTCTTTCCCGCCCTTCAGCTGCCAGGGGAGTGAAGGCCATCCACAAAGGAAAGACTGCCACCCGGCTCCATCCTTGGCTCCAGTTTCCACATCTTTTCTTCATGTCATCCCGAGCCTCTTAACTTGATTTTGAAATGCTTCATTCACCTCAAAAATTATTTTTCATCTTGAATTCTCATATCACGTATCGTCTGTGTACCAGGCAAGCCACTGAACTAGGAATTTTGTAGAAATGAAGCTATAGAAATGGAATATAGCTTGACTAAATAAACGTATTTCAATGACATCAGATTATAAAATTGACTATTGATTATTGAACTACAATGCGCAAGCACTTTGCTTATTTCTCTGCTTTGTTTCATTTGTTTAACTAATCTATCATCTTACTTTCCTCTTGGCTCCGCTATGACCCTCGTGTGTCGTGGGGCCCTAAAACCTCCAATAAACAAACAAACAAACAATATAATAGCAATTTGTAAAGTTTTATGAAGTGGATTTTTCATATTTGTTCCAAATTTTTTTTTTAATAGGTAGCTTTTATTTCACTCCATCTTTCTTCAATCAACGTATGTGGCAGAGAGGTACGGTGCTCGCCTCTCAAGTGAAAGGTCCGGGTTCGAATCCCATGAACGGCGAAAAATT
>JBCIKM010189804.1:2043-12913 GCA_039654465.1 Melibe viridis | reverse complement strand
CATTGGAGTAATACCTCAATGAAAGCATTGCAGTGATTCCTCAATGAAAGCATTGGAGGGATTCCTCAATGATCGCATTGGAGTGATTCCTCAATGAAAGCATTGGAGTAATTCTTCAATGAAAGCATTGGAGTGATTCCTCAATGAATGCATTGGATTGATTCCTCAATGAATGCATGAGAGTGATTCCTCAATGAATACATTGCAGTGATTCCTCAATGAAAGCATTGGAGGGATTCCTCAATGAATGCATTGGAGTGATTCCTCAATGAATGCATTGGAGTGATTCCTAAATGAAGGCATTGGAGTGATTCCTCAATGAAAGCATTGGAGTGATTCCTCAATGAATGCACAGGAGTGATTCCTCAATGAATGCATTTGAGTGATTCCTTAATGAACGGATTGGAGTGATCCTCAATGAATGCATTGGAGTGATTCCTCAATGAACGCACTCAAACCAGCAGAAACAATATCATTGTTCATTGAATTTGGTGTGTGGACTTGCGAGAGTTTTATCAATGAAGAAATGAGTTTCTGAATCTCGCCATTTGGTCTGTACAGGAACAATGAAGAGACAAGAAGCCTGTGGCCTGTTTGGCATCAAGCAGCAGCAGGAGAAGGAGGAGGGGGGGGGGGGGGGAGATACGGAGGATGTCTCTGTGGTCAAATTTTGAGGGAGGTTCTGATGCCGGAACGCCCAGACTGGCGCCGATGCGGGGGCGACATCAGGTCTCCAGTCTCCGGCAGCAGTCGCAGGCCAGGAATGTTAAAGATGGAGGCATCTGCAGAGTTGAGAAATAACATAACAATTGAATTTATATTGTGCCAGCATCCACTTCAATAATGCTCACTGGCGCTTTACAAAAGAAATCTACACATACCCATTCCACTGAAATGTCTATAGTCCAAGATAGTACTTGTTACCCCGTCTTTCAATTCATACTATTGTACAGTTTTTTTTACATAGTTTGTGACCCATATAAAAATTGAAAGAAGAAGAAAAAAAAAAAAAAGGAACAACACTGTGAAGAGGAGAGAATGCCAAATTCAGTAAATGGAACTCCTTGAAAATATTTTAGTTTCTTACGTGGTTTGTAACCTCTTTAAAATTTTAAAAAGCAAATAAGAAAAAATAAATAATGATCAGGAATGACAAACCAAATCCACCAAGGACAGGCCTGCCTGTGTGCCTGGTCATGAATGGGTTTGGGATGAGGGTAAGAGGAGGAGCAAAGGACACTGCATCTTCATAGAAAGTATCCTGTAGAGAGTAATCAAACCCAAGCCTTTTGGCATGGAAATACAATGCTTTACAGACTTGCCCAACTCACCATCTGGGAGTTCATGGATCTTTGGGGGGAGGTCTTGAAAATACTCGTGCCGCTTGGCGGTGGAGGCGGATATCCTGAGGTGGGGCTGCATCTGAGGTGGGGGCACAAAACAGAAGAAACCAGTCAGTCAGTCAGGTGGCTGGAAGTGCCTTCCAACATAAATGTTGGAAATGTTTCTAGCAAACGTCCAAAGT
Source organism: Melibe viridis (assembly GCA_039654465.1). Lineage (NCBI taxonomy): Eukaryota > Metazoa > Mollusca > Gastropoda > Nudibranchia > Dendronotidae > Melibe > Melibe viridis. The sequence goes on along the minus strand of JBCIKM010189804.1, from coordinate 11,388 downwards.
GAAGGAAATTTTTTCAGATCCTCACGAGTTCCTTTAAATTTAAAGTCAAGTATAATCCAAAAAGGGCAATAACAGACCAGCCACACAGAACAAAATCACAATCACGGCCCTCTAAAAATAAGAATCTGGGCAAAGAAATCAGAATCCGTCTTGACAAGGTAGTGAAACAGGCTCTTCAGCAAAAACCATGAGGGTAAATATGCTGGACATACAGCATTACTAGATGAATAATTAAAAGTGCTAGAAGCACTTAGGTTTCAATCCACAGAGAATCTTACAATCAACAGACTATTATTCCTAATTTATATAAATTACATGAAAATTTAGAAAAATCATTACCTACAACTGATTGTGTCATTGAACAAAAATTAAAAAAAAAAAAAATGAAAAAAAAACCCCAACAGAATTGGGTGATAAAAAATAAAAATCAAAGCCTTTTCCACAAAAAATAAATATGATTCAGATTAAATGAGGATGAGTTGCCAGTATGCAAGGACAACGGAAATTGATGCGGCAAAATGACAAAAACGTCGGAAAACGGAAATGTTACAAGAGTTCAAGCCCTGCTACAACAGTCAGGGTAAGGTGTCATGTCTTCCTACCTCTTTTTTTATGTTTGCTCTCCTTCACAGTACCTTTTCCTATCCAGAGGGAACTCTGAGATTTACATCCATCTCCTATTGAATTAGGTGAATTGTGTGTAAAGTGTCTTCACCCAGGGCACAACACCAATACTCACAATACTCCTTATTCCCTTAACAGTGGGAGTGGGGAGCTCATGTCTCACCCATCCGGGCATTAGCCATGCTCGTTGCTATTTGACTCTTGTGTTTAGGGAGTTATGCTCACCACTTTGCTTGCCATCCATCATTGAAATTTTGAGACAGTTGGAAGAACCCATGTGCTATGAATCTTGGATTTAATTCAAGCTACGAGTTAATTGTCTAAAACACAGGAGTGAAGGTGACAGCCTGTGCACAGACAGGCCTAAATTTGAGACCTGTAATGAGCCATGTCCATGACCAGTTGTGCACTGTAAGCGCTCATTACCTGGAGAAACCGACTGGCTAGATCATCAGCATGGGGGATATACGCCAACTTGGCGACACAGCATACCAAAGCTTGAGAACAGAATTTTTCCAATTTGGCTGTTCAAAAAAGAAAAAGGATCAAATTGATAAAAAAAACAAACAAATAAGCGAAAAAATTTCTAATCTTATACTTATATAGTTTGACACAGTTCTTAGTAATTCCATAGCAACAGAGCATTTTGCACTAAACATAGAAGAAGAAGAAGAAGAAGAAGAAGAAGAAGAGAGAGGAGGAGGAGGACAAGGAAGAAGAAGAAGAAGGAGGAGGAGGAGGAGGAGGAGGAGGAGGAGGAGGAGGAGACAACCACAAATTTTCATGAGGAGATACAATACTGTTGGTATTTTCTATACACAAAATCATACCAATGAAAAGTATTCCCTTTCTCCCCTTTGTGACCCTCTCCTAATGCCCTGAAAAACTCTGATCCCATGCAGTCCTCTCTCTATGTGAATTCTTAAATCTTTTTATCAATTTGTTTCTCCTTGGCATCAAGATGAGCCAGCCAAAAACTCACTCAAATCGTAGTTGACAAACTTATTGACCCCTTCCCACGTCTCGGGTGTGGGGGTGCCCAGGACTTTGAAGATCTGGTTGAGCTGGTCAAAGGCGTCTTTCATGCCGGGGAATGTGGCCTGGCCCGATATCATCTCCGTGAAGATGCAGCCCACGCCCCTATAGCAAGTAGAAAGGTCAGAGGTCAAAGGTCGAAAAGGGTGGAAGGTTGAGAGTCGACAGTGTTGGGGAGTCACGAAGGAACAAGGATTGCGACTATCTGAATATATTTTAAATATTGCATGCATATTATACATCACACTTTTTCAATGTCATACTGGCATTGTAAGAGTGCATCTTCAGGGTAGCTTTTTTCACTACTTCAACTTGCATTAACATGGTTGTTTGTTTTTACCTTAAGATGAGCATAAAAAAATTAACCATTCAGTCAGTAAAATTTTTAAAAACTTTATCTTATCTTTTTACCCAATGAAAACAGCAAAAAGAATTGCGACACAATGAAATGGATTTCAATGAAATTGAGATTAACTACAAAGTGAAATATGTAAACAAAAAAAAAAAAGAAAAAAAAAGGGAAGACATTCAGCTTTATCCATTACGATCCTTTTGCCCAAGCACACCATGAGTTTAGGTTTAGGTTTAAGTCAAGAAACATTTCAACCTGAGTCACTGAACTTCCTTTCAAATCTTGCCTTCAATCTTTTCTCCCCCCCCAAAAAAAACCCAAAAACCAAACAAACAAACAAAAAACCCCCCCAAAAAAGAAAAAAAAAAAGGAAAACCAAAACCAAACCAATACAAAAAAAAACAAACAACCCCAACCCCCCAAAAAACAACTCAATAAGTTGTTTGTTTTGTTTGTTTTTTTTTGTATAAGAAGAAAAAGGATCGAAGAAGTAATAGGAAAGAAACTGAGTGACTGACAAACAGACTGACAGAATAGACAACCTGAAGGAGTAGCAAGCAGAGGGACAGAGAGACCGACAGACAGACAGACAGAGGGGAGGGATGGACAGACAGACAGACAGAGGGATGGGCAGACAGACAGAAAGACTAGACTGACAGACGGAGGAAGGGAGGGATGGACAGACAGACCACATGTCCAGGGAGGTGGTGTATTCGGTGGAGCCCAGGAGGACGTCGGGGGGTCTGTACCACAGGGTGACCACCTCATGGCTGTACGTGTGACTAGGGATGCTTTTGGCACGGGCAAGGCCTGAGAGAGAGAAAGATAGAACGACATGAAAACACAAAAAAAGAGAAGGATATATACCATATAACGATATTATATTATAATTATATTGCACAGCATCCTCACCCTTAAATAACCACACCCTGGTTGTACTTAATAAACCATTCAAGAAAACAAACGGGAAGAAAAACAACACCATCCTTACTTACCAACCAAGTGCATACCACCCATCCAAAATTTATTGCAAGTCTACATCACTTCCGGGGACATTTTCTACTCTCATTTTATCTAACTTCCCAGACTGCCCTACTTGTGGGCAATACCACTATTGAACAGGGTCAACCCAGTCTCAAGCTGCTAACAAGACATTTCAGCTGCCAACTAGTGAGTTAGTTGCCGTTTGGCATGTAGTAGTGAAGAGTACCGCAACTAAACCTAAGATGTCACAGTTCTGCTGCCCCAGACTTACCAAAGTCGGCCAATTTGAGCTCTCCTATCTCGCTGATGAGGAGATTCTGTGGTTTAAGATCTCTGGAAGAACAGATGAGATGACAGTGTCAGTCAGTTAAAAAAGTAAAGTAAATTAAGGCATTTCCGATAATCAAGGATGGAGAGTAATTAAACAAAAAACAAAAAAAAACAAAAAATCGGCAATATTTGACTACAACCATTTTGGCATTATCAATAGTGAGGTTTTTTACTTGGAAGTTCTCCAAGACTAGCAATTGATTTGAGTCGGTTTGTATAAGATATGCAAATGCTGAAAAATCTGCAGAATCCCAATCCCTAAATATTATAGCCCTAATCCATGGTGGTCACCATGCTCAAAGCTCTGTACACACTACCTAACTTATCACTGGTGAGCTACAAACACAGGACACAAAAGCCAACACAAGCAGCCGGTTAGCCATGTTACAGTTTTTCAGGAACAAAAAAAATGTTGTCGGTTAGGACAGGGACCCCCAAGCTTTACATCCATCTTCGATGGGATAATGACATGCATAAAGGATATTTAGACTTCGCATCAAGCTTATACTGTATGCCGACAGGAATCACCCATGTTGTCCATGGTAAACCACTATCGCCATGGCCCTCTCAATTTGGTAGGGGACTCGAGCACCTGACCAACTGAACTACCAAGCCACCAAGCAAGATGACAGAATGAGTTAAAAGAGAAAATTTCAAAAATTTCAAAACAGGAAAGAAATGATTTTATACTTAAAAAGAAAAAAAATATCAAACCAAAAGAAAAAAATAACAAGAATACCACTGTGAGATAATTTAAAATAACAAAAAAACATATCATCTCTTTACTCCCCCCAAAAAAAACAACAACAAATAAACAAAAAAAACAAACAAACAAAAAAAACAAATAAACAAAAAACCTAAAAAAAACCAAACCCAAACGTCATGACAATCCATAAAAGAATAATGGTACATGAAGACCCAGTTTGAAGGTCTCTATTGTGACCCTATGGTCAAGCATACCACTAACCTGTGTAGGATGCGTCGTTGGTGGCAGAAGGCCAGCCCTCTCAGCAACTGGTACAGAAATAGCTGCAGGAAGAGCATACACACACACACACACACACATACGGACAGACAGATAAATACACAAGGTGAAAATGTGGTGAATTAAAATTAAAACGGATAAAAAAAGGAAAGACACTTACATACACTGTTTTATCAATTATTAAAGCACTCTTACTCAAACTGGTTTGGATAGTACCACTGTCCAACTGCAGTGTCCTACCACTTGTTTGGACGGTCCTGTCCTTTGATAAGGACTTGTAACATTAATGCAAAATGTTAATTGAGAAGTCCAAACACCAAAAAAAAAACCCAAACAAACAAAACAAAAAAACCACCAAATTATCTGAAACTTCTTTGTTTTTTTAACTGAAAGCTTAGAAATAACAGCGTGTTGCATAAAAAAAACATTTCTTTTCAGAAAATCTGAAACTCTGGCCAAAACCAAATGATCTGAAATTTCTTATTTTTGAACTGAAAGCCAAGAAATAACAAGGAGTTGAAAACATATGTAAAAATTTTCTTTTTAAATTCCAGATTGTCGGAAACCCAAGCTACTGGCCTGAATTAATTATTTTATGTAAGAAACAACAAAATGTTAAAAAAACAACAACCCAAAAACAAACCCAACAAAGCATCACCCAACAGGGATTCAACACTCAAACCAATGGGAAACCACTGGGCAAAGGCCATTGAAATGACCCAACATGCTGCCTAGGCTGGCTGCCCTCATTACCTTGACATTGAAGGAATTGAGTCCTCCTGGATGTTTGTGCTTCTCCAAGTATTGGCACAAGTCTGTGTGCTGTGGAAGAGATAAAGCGTGAGAGGATAGTCGATAATGGCAAGCTAAGCAGGCAGTAAAACGACGCTTGCCAGAAACTGTTGCTTCTTGACTGCTATTGTTGTTGCCTTATTGTCAGCTCCCCTTTGATAAGTGTCCAAGGTGAGTAAAGTAGGAGCAGGGACTGTAAAGTTGAATATTGGATCCAAGGCTGAGTATCATGGTGTGGGTAGCAAGCTCAAAATCTGCCTATTCAGGGCTGCCAATTCCCAGAGGGAGAAAATAGTTAATGAAGAGTCAAAAAATAACAATCTGAGATAAAAAATAGTAATCATCCCATTTTTTCGACAAAAAAGCATAAGCAAATCGTATATTGTCGCGTTGAAGATGAGATTGAATTCTATGTATTATAGTATGGGCACAGTGACTCGTGGTACAGCATCGTCCCATTTCTATACCAGTGGCCAAACAATAGGTGCAGTAGCAGGTCTCCTCTATAACTGTCAACAGTTCTGTACCTAACCACTAACAATGGTTTTTGCGACAAAGGAGATAAAAAAACCCATACCATACAACTTACCAAAGGAGATAATAAAACACATACCCTACAACTTACCAAAGGAGATAACAAAACACATACCCTACAACTTACCAAAGGAGATAACAAAACACATACCCTACAACTTACCAAAGGAGATAACAAAATGCATACCACACAACAACTTACCACATATTCAAAGACAAAGGTGAGCGTGTCCCGGGTGTGGATGATGTCGTGGAGGGTGACTATGTTGGCGTGGCGCAGGCCTTTCAGCAATGACGCTGTATAGGGAGAAAAAATTAACACAAGAATTAAATGTATAAGATTATTTCACAACACGTATCAGTAAACAGACCCTTGAACCGTCCGCATATGAGTCCAAGAGAACTACTGTACCCACAGCGCTGGAAAGATTACGGCAAAACTCCAGGAATGAATTGCCAGAAATATGATAAGCACATCTCACCCATAGAGCAATACAATAACCTTAGTGTTTATAGAGTTAACCTATCCTTGAAATCGATGACTTTTCAAGGAAAATTCTTAAAATTCAGGGAGGTAAGTTTCGTTTGTTTTGTTATCCTTATCCCTTCATATTGCCTTAGCAGTGTCGGGTTAAGATTTTTTGACATCAAAGGAGATAAGATTGGGTAAATCATGGCGCTCAAACAAAATGGGACTGCTTTGAAATGATTTTTGTTCAAAAGCTAAAATAACAATTATTGCAATGAAAATCAAAACACACAGGCCTACAAACTGAAAATTCAGTGAAGTTTTTAAGTGCAATGCAAATTCAACAAATCATTAAGGCTAAGGTATTTAAGGCTAAACTGAAAATCAATGAGTTTTTATACAAGTAGTATTTCAAGCCTTAACTCTAAATTCAAGGAGTTTCAAGGACTTGACTTTTAGAAAATTTTGTACAGGAGTCTGACCCACCTTCCCGGATGGCGGTGAAGGGAGCTCCTTCCTCTTCCTGCAGCCGAATCTCCTTGAGGGCTACCACCTGATTGGTCACGTTGCTGTAGCCCTTGAAGACAGTGGCATACGACCCCTCGCCCAGCTGCTCCAGCTTGCTGTAGGAGTCGGCACGGCCAAATGCAGGCTGGAGTTAGAGGGAGATATAGAAGAGAAGGGTTGGTTGGTTTATCACCATCATCATCATCATCATCATCTTTATCAATAAAAAAAATTATAATGGAAATTTATATATAGAATGCGAATCAAAAGTCATCCCCATGCTGCTCAATGTTTAAAATATGTACATGCTGATGTGTCATGTAATATTATCATTATTTTTACTATTACTTTATAGTCATCATTACAGTTTGGTAGAGAACCTTCTCTAGAACTGAAAGAATATCCTATTTGAAACAAATTTAATTTTCTTAGCAATGAGCATTCTTCTCTCATAAATTCATCTGAGGTGAGCCCTTAGTAACCAAAGTGAGGCTGCTTTGTTTATTGCAAAAAAATGAAACGTAGAAAGTAAGACTCTTCTCTTTGTCTGATTCAACTTCTAGGACTGCAACCGAATGGCAATTTAAGGCTTTGTATTTTCATCTTAGCAAATTTCTTGGGATTCATAAAACAAAAATTTTGTATTGCTTCAGATTGTTTTAAGGACTAGTATAATAGCCGTTGCTCTTTCAAGACCTTGGAGGAAGAGACCTCAGTCCCATTCTTATTACATTGGTACTAGATGCTTCCCATGCCTGCAGCACCTACCCCGAATCCGCTTCCTCGTTTGTACCAGGAATGGCGGCTGTATGTGTGGCCCTCCGACTTGGGTCGCGGCTGTTTCTCCGGCACCAGTGGCCGGGATGGGGGTGGGAAGGGGGCACCACTCAGCATGTCTCCGGCAGAGTTGTGCCGCTTGACTGGCTCATGACGGCCATCTGAAACACACACACACACACACACACACGGAAATGCAAAATAAAAATTAAATGGCACAAGATTGCCCAAAAAGATGACAAAAATGTTAGTATTTAGTTTGGTTACCTGAGCCAAAGTTTTGGCTTGAAGGAAGTCAGTAATGCTTTTGAGACACACTAATTAAATATATTTTATAAACAAACGGTAGCTTCTGTTGCATTTCTCTCCTAACTTTTTTTGAAACTGAAAATAAGTGTAAGGATTAAATAATATAGGGGGAAAAAAAATCAATGGTATTATGTTTCTGAGGAAGGACCCAAAGGAGCAAAAGTGGCACATTTGTTATAAGTGAAATAAAATTGTATTTAAAAACATTTCCCTGGGTTTTCTAGAACCCAGTCATTTTCTAAAGAAAAAAAAAAATGAAAAATGAAATCATGAGCATAATTCATATAATGCTTGTTCCCCATCACCACCCTTCCCTTAGGGCTTCACAATACCATATCCAATATGACATCCAACATGATATGACATGTTGTGATACAAACCCCATGTGAGGCAGTGTTATAATTTTTTAGACAGGGACAAGGTTGTCTGATCTACAACAGAGGGGACCTCCGAGCTTTACATCCATCTCCAATAGGATGAGATAGGTTTAACCCTTGGGCACAACAAAAACTTACCTGGTTTTCTGGGAACGACACCCCTGTGGGCAGAGGGACCTGAGGAGGAAGAGGAGGGTGGGGGGCAGCCTGGTTGGTGGTGCTGTGAAAACTGGTGTTGGTGGTGCTGGGAAAACTGGTGCTGGTGGTGGGTGGAAGCATTCAGGGCTTGGTCACTACCTCCACTTCCGGATTGGGGACTGAAGTCGTCACCACTGCCGTTGGTCACTCTAGAATGGTGGTGGTGGTGGTGGTGCCGGCTGCCGTTGACCGGCTGGGGAGGGGTGTCTGGGGCTGACCGGGTCTTATGTGGGTAGTAGCCGTTGGTGGACGAGACCATTTCACACTGGGTTGGAACGTGGGGGTGGGGGTAGGGAGTGAGAGAAAAGAGGAAGATAGATGGATGATCTGTGATGAGAGATTCAAGCCACCCACAGCGAGCAAAGATGTAACAAATACCACTACTGCTGCTGCTACAGTAACTACTATTGTACGTTCCACAGAAGAAAAACAAAAAACAAAAACAAAACAACAAAGTGTTTTTTCTTAACAACTGTTATGTCCATGGATGCTTTGACTGGAAACTCCAAGGGAGAAGGAAGAGAGGACGCCCCAAGCACACCTGGACAAGAAGCTTGCAGAGTGAGCTTAAAGCCTGCGGTACAACATGGGTAAAGACAGAGACACAAGCTAAAGACAGGGAGGCGTGGAACGAAGGATAATGTTGAGAAAAAAGTGCCTGTTTTTTTTGTATGTAAAGCACCTATTAGGACGCAATAGATGTGATTGAAAATTGGTATTCAGTTAAGACAAATTTGTATCATGGATAATGCAAAATTTGAACACGATCTGTTCACTAAAAAAAATAATATTTAGAAAAAAACGTGTTTTTTTCTTCGGTGGCACAGACTATATCACTACTTCAACTATTATCACTGCCACTGCTACTGCTGCTGCTACTACTACTACACCACTCCTCCTCCTCCCTCCCCCAACACCACTACCACTACTGCTAATGCTGCTGCTGCTGTTGCTACTACTAGTAATACTGCTACTGCTGCTGTTGCTTCTATAAGTACTGCTACTGCTGCTGTTGCTTCTATAAGTACTGCTACTGCTGCTGTTGCTTCTATAAGTACTGCTACTGCTGCTG
>JBCIKM010189694.1:0-12913 GCA_039654465.1 Melibe viridis | reverse complement strand
ATATTTATTTTCTAGTGTAAATCATCTCTCTGCTGTTTGTGGTTTGATCTGTTCCCTCTTTTAACTAATTCTTTCATTTTACTATCTCCTGGGCTCCTCTATGACCCTCGTGTGTTGTGGGGCCCTAAAACCTTCAATAAACAAACCTGTAGCAAACAATAATAAATAAACAAACCAAAGAAACAGTTTGAAAAGAATTGAACTGCAATGAAGTACTTAATACTAATTTATAAATGCAACTTGAATTTTATGTTTGAAAGAAATTTTGGTTCTGTAAAACAGGGTTACTTGGGTCACTTTTCAACATACTTTAAAAGATATTTTCTTTTCTAATCTTTACAATGTCACTTTCTGCTTTTTATATTTTGTTAATTTGTTGCATGTTTGTAGCTGCTATTGCCAGTCGTCTTTTTATTTCCATTGTGGTCCCTCTTTTTTCATCAACTCTGACACAGAGGTGTAAAAAGCTGTCTCCCCAACCTGGTAAGCGAGGTAAAGGTTACTTGGGCCACCCCCATAGAGCTTAAAGGAGAGACTCAGCTTAAAAAGATATCAAATAATTTTATTTCCATCATCTTTATTATAGTCTTAATGCAACATATGATTGCTCTTTTGTTGATTCATTTATGGTGTACAAATGGAAGTTTGAAGGCAACTATAATGAGCATGTTGAATCTTCAAATGGCAGCCAACTCAAAAAAAAACAAATTTTGCAGAAAAACTGCCTAACTATGGACATATTTATATATTATTATTTCTAAAAATTGTTTTAGAATGTAAACATAATGGACAAAATTACGGAATTTTGTTATTTAATGTTTTAAAGAACACTATTCTTTTTCAAAACAAGTGGCCCAAGTAACCCCTCTTTACAGAACATAGTTGTTCATTCTGACAGAAAATGTTGCAAGACAACGCAAAAACTGAACATATCGGTGCTTATCTATCGCCTGCAGAATTGTTTTAAGGTTTAATAAAAAAAATGTTGTATTCGGTTAGTGGGTATCCTTGGTGGGCACGTGTACTTTTGTTTCTTATCTTTTACTCTGATTTAATCTATATTCTTACTTTTTCTCCTTTTCTGTGATGTGCTGTTTTTGTTGTCTTTTTTGCGACTGTGGTCATCCTTTATTTCATGCCTTTTGGTACATGACTGCAGGGTCACAACTTTCTGAGTACTTTTGTACACAAAGGGGGTTTAAAGATACTGGGTCTTCCTGGACTACAATGCTGTTATGGGTGATGGCCATTGTTAATTTTGTAAGGGGAGATGAGAGATGATATTTATTTTTTATTGTAAATCATCTCTCTGCTGTTTCTGTTTTTGACCTGTTCCCTATCATCTTACTTTTCCTGGGCTCCTCAATGACCATCGTGTGTTGTGGTAAACGCACCAATAAATAAACAAACAATAGATTTTTGTTTGGCCTGTCTTCTTGAGTAAACTGTTTTCTGTTGAGCAAAAGCCACTTGGATCAAAATCATGAAAGTGACAAATTCATTGAAAAGAATATGTTTCTCGTTCTACAGACATTTTTCTATCTATTTGTGGCATATTTAAAAAAAACCAAACAGAACAAATACAAAAAAATGGTGGCAGTATAGGTGGGAGTCCCTGATGGGATCTTTTTCATCTGTCTCTTATCATTTATATTGCAGCTTTTGTCTGACTCTCACTTTTCCTCTTATTTTTGTCCTGTCTTAATTGTCTTATGCAGGTTTTTTGTTTCTCTTTCAAAATATGTGAATTTGTTTCAAGAGCTAGAAAGTATACATTTTTTATGATTTCTAAGGATTTTGAATGGTCCATCTTTTGAAATGGACTCCTTTCAAGGTTCTATTAACAGGCAATTGGTGGGAGTCCCTGGTGGGCTCTCTTAATACTCTCTCTTTTCTTTACTCAACTCTGAAGCTATCGTCTTAATTTTTCCCCTTTTCTTTCGCATCCTGTTTTTTTTTTTTTTTTTGTCTTGTTTGGGTTTCCTCAGTGGTCATCCCCTATTTCATGCCTTTTGGTACATAACTCCTGGGTCACAAGCTGGGTGTACTGACTGGACCATGATGATGTTATGGGTGGTGGCCATTGTTTATTTTTGTCCCAGTACAGGAGAGATGATATTTTTTGTCATTGTAAATCATCTCTTTATGTGTTGTGGTATGATCTGCACTCTCTTTTAATTTATCAATCATCTTATTTTCCCCTGGGCTCCTCCATGACCTTCTTGTGTCATGGGGCCCTAAAACCACCAATAAACAACAAAAAACAAGTGTGATCTACCGATAACTTTAATACACAGGAATTCATTAAAGAGCTGCGGCGATGCTTTTATGGATTATGGCCATGGTTCAATTTTGTTGGAAGATATGTATACGTATATTTTTAATTTTTTTTTGGTAGGTCATCTCTCTGTAGCATTATTCTTCTTTAGTATTAGTCATCTCTTTGCTGTTTGTGAATTGAACCTATTTTCTTCTTTAGTAAAATCTATCATCTAACTCTTTCTTTTTGGGCTCTTTTATAAACCGTGTATACACTAACAAATGGAATTCATTGTCTTGCATAAAGTGAAGAGAGGAGTGACTGTGTCTGATCGTCTTATACTTATAATATAAGTATTCTTTCAATCATCATTTTTTTTTTCTTCTATAGATTTCGCATGCTCTAAATCTTGATTATGTTTCAGCCTATTTCAGGCATCAAACAATTAATAAACTCAATTTGTATGACTACGACTTAAGTTGACTGGTATTGTATTCTGTGATACAGTTCAGTAAAATTAAAATTGTCCAGTTTTGCAAACGTAGGAACCCCGTGGGGACCCGGGGAATATAATAGGTCCCCTTCGCGCCAGTAGGAGGTGAAAGCAAAGACTCTAAGGTGAAACGGCGGCGGGTGGTTGGTGGGGAGTCCCTGGTGGGCTCTTCTACTTCTGTTTCTTTTCTTTTACACTGAAGTTATCGTCTTTCTATTTCCCCTTTTCTGTGATGTCTTGTTTGCAACTCTCATCCCTTGTTTCATGCATTTTGGTACATAACTGCAGGGTCACAAGTTAAACGTACTGAGTACTTTTCTACACAAAGGGGGTTTAAAGATATTGGGTCTTCCTGTATCACAATGCTATTTTTTGTGATGGCCATTGCTTATTTTTGTTAGGAGGGATGCTATTTTTTTGTTGTGAATCATCTCTCGGTGGTGTCGATATGTGTGTTTAGAGATATTTATTTTCTAGTGTAAATCATCTCACTACTGTTTGTGGTTTGATCTGTTCTCTCTCTTAACTTATTCTTTCGTTTTACTTTTCCCGGGACTCATCTGTAATCCTCATATGACGTGGGGTCCTAAAACAACCAATTAACAATAAACGAACAAATTAAACGTACTAAATGGGTGGTTGGTGGGTGTCCCTGGTGGGCTCCTCTACTTGTTTCTTTTCTTTTCTACTGAAGCTACCGTCTCACTCTTTCCCTTTTTCTGTGATGTCCTGTTTTTGTTGTCTTGCTTATGATTCAGTGGATATCCCTTATTTCATGCCTTTTGGTACATGACTGCAGGGTCGCGGGTTGGAGGTGCTGAGTGCTTTTGTGCACGTGCACAAGGGGGGGGGGGGGTTCTTGGGTCTTCCTGTACCAGAATGGTGTTATATGTGCTGGCCATTGCTTATTTTTGTAAGGAGGGATTTTTTTTTGTCATTGTAAATTGTAAATCATCTTTTGGTGGTGTCGATATGTGTTTTGAGAGATGATGTTTGTTTTCTTTTTGTGTAAATCATCTCTCCCTGTTTGTGGTTTGATCTGTTCACTCTTTGAATTGATTCATTTATCTTGCTTTCCCCTGGGCTCCTCTGTCACCTTCGTGTGTCGTGGGGCCCGAAAAAAATTATATTCATGGGATGTCGAGAGGTGTTTATATATATATATTAGATATTAGTATAAGTCATCTCTCTGTTGTTTGTTGTTTTATCTTTTCCCTCTTTGAACGAACTCTTTCATCATGCTTTCCTCTGGGCTCCTTTATGACCCTCGTTTGTCGTAGGGCCCTAAAACCACCGATAAACAAACAAACAAATATTTGGGAGTGTGTATCGTGTACATTGTACATGTTATACACACAGTTTAATCGGAGGTCAGACATCTTGTATACTTGTTCCCCATGCTCGGAAAACTGTTAACAAGGGTAACAGTAAAATGCTGAATTTATCGTCATCTATTAGTACAGTGCGATTGATGTCTGCTCGGGATATTATGGCATCGCTAAACTGGGCTCCTTTATGACCCCCGTGTTTGTGGTGAGGCCCTAAAACCTCCAATAAATAAACAAACAAAACATCGCTTAACACTTTGAGGTTCTGTGGAAGGCGATGTACCTGGTCTTCCTTCAACGAATAGTTACTTATGTCACACAACAGCGTTGCGGCGACAAGAGTATTGATTGTGTATATTGTGGTCGATAGTGAGTCTCAAGCCAAAAGCGAGTTAAGTTGGAATAAAAACAGAACAAACAACAAAAAAAGACAAAAACCAAAAACAAACAAAAGAACAACAAAACAGCAACAAACAAAAAACACCCCCCCAAAAAAAAACAAAAAACAAAAAAAAAACCCAACAAAAAACAAACAAACAAAAAACCTTCAAAGAACAAAAACAAAACCAAAAACCCGACGAAAAACAAAGCAAACAAGCCAAACCAAACCATCCAACCACCCCCCTCCCCCCTAAAAAAGCAACCCTTCCACCTAAAACAAAACAAAATAAAACAAACAAAAAACCCAGACCAAAACATAATAAAATGAAGAGAAAGCCAAGGACAGTGAAAAAGAAGGAATAGGTCATGAATTGTTTAGAAATTCTCAACAAGAGTAGAATCTAAGGGGTGAGAATAACGGTTATATTTGTACGAGGTAAAAATCTGCAATTTTCTTATAGTATTATATATTATCAGAATTATCAGCATCATCATTACTGTGCGAGATCTGTCTCAGTATGAATTTGTTTTGCAGGCTATAACAATAACATTGAGTTCCGTTCGATAGTGATAGTAAATGATCAAAATCTGTTCATTTTCTTGAAAGGATTCCTCTCAAAGCACGTATGTAATGAACTTGGTGCTGAGTTTGGCGTTGAAGTCATTAAGTATTATTTTTTTAAAAATAGCGATGCAGCATTTCAAACAGATCAATGTTATCACTGACTTTACGGGAACCGCTTTTTACACCTTTGGAATCGCAATTCATTTAATTTCCTAAATAAGATGTTATTTGTTATCATACGTAGGAACAATATTATAAATCAAAGTCTGGTCTTATCTGTATTCGTGCACACTCATACTCATAGACTACGTTCTTCGATAAGTGGATTTCGACCTCGTGCTCAAACTATTTTTAACTACCACAACAATAAGGAACCCCAAGGTCAGAGTTCACTTTGGGTAATCTCAAAGTTGACAGGTAATACAGCTATTATTATATCACTATAATTATTAAAAATGTGAATGGTAATTACTACATATATAGATAATACTTTTTCTTGCATTCACGAAATATAATATAATGTCTAAATTCCAGCACTGGTTGATGTAAACAAAATATGGTTTCTCGCTAGGAATCCTTTGTCGCCTTTCAATGAACCGTTCTAAGGAATTCCCTTCCGGAAAACCACCCTTTTCGTTGTCATTCACGCAAAATGGCGGCAGATTCAGCTCTTGAACAGTATGTTGTGTCTTCGGTAAAGGTGCATTCATTGTGAGGACTTTGTAAGTAATTTCATGATGACTGATACAAGGAGGATCGAGTTAACTGCTGTGAAATCTTCAGGAAAGGATTCTAAAATTGGAAAGAAAGCAAGAACCTACAGGTTTCAACTTAATATCGGCGAATCCAATGCAACATCATGCCCAGAGTATTCTTTTGCGGACTTGATCAAATCCGAATCGGTGAGCGAAGTATTTAATTTTGACATCTATTATCTACGGATTTTAGCTTTATCACACTTTTATATTCTTTTCACTTGTAATTAGGCTCCCAGGTTCATTATAGTCTAAGGTCAAGTACTGGTCCAGTCCTCCGAGGTAGGTCATACACCTGGTAATGACAGTCAACCCGACAACCCTTGATACAGAACTCGATCTTCTAACAGCCTTGTCTATAGAAATGGCTGCACTCGTCCCATGTCTTCCTCTACAGCAAAAACGAAGCGAAATTTATTTGGTCGTCCTCTCCACTTTATCAACTACTGAGCATTTCCCTGTCCTCTGGACACATTTGTTTTTTATTCTACACCAAGCAACCCCCTTCCAAGCTATGTTCTCGATTCAAGTTCTCGTGTGTGGCAATCACGAACTTATTTATTTGATTTTACGGTTTCTAGCTTGTTTGGTATTCAAGTTGATGGCGAAGTCCATTTCTACTCCACCATGTTGCCCGCCCCTCTGCCGGTGCAATTCATTGGGAGGTCCAAGGTTAGCGCACAGCACAGTCACTGCGTCTAACACGTTTTGGGTCATTCAATAATGCTGTGTTCAAGGGCCACAGAACTTGAGGGAAACTTTGGGAACTTAGTCACTAACATAGAATAGTCCATATTTTCCAGTCAGTACTTCCTTATATATATGTAAAAAAAAAAAAAAATTACTATTCCTCTCGCCCGCACCGTGTCACTGTCCCCCATCCGCACCCCGTGCTCCCACACAACACACACACACACACACACACACACACATTCTTCTTTTACATGTTACTATTTGGATATTGTAGTATACACACATATTGTGCAATGCCCTTTTTGATGACTTACGCACCACAAATTATGATGTTGGGTTAATTTGGATTTAATCGGTTTTCGCAGAGGCAATTGATAATGCACTATTTATAGACCGATCTATCTATCTTGATCTTGGTGTTGTGTGTACCTTTTGTGTCACACAACTTTCCACTTTCCAACCAATGCTACTGGGGCGATCCGATGTGTTGACTTTCTACCAGAGCAAAATCAGTTTATCTACGTAGGTTGTGGCGCATATCATTTCTTTTCTTCAATCCTCGGAGCATGATCAGTTCACAAATCAAAACGACATTTTTAGCTTGTTTTCCCGGAGGACAGGAAAAGAGCTATACTTAGTTTCGCGTATTAACCCTAGTATTTGCATCAAAGTTTTGGTATTTATTATTTTTTGTATTGGTTTTACGGATTTTCGGGGTCCGTTTATTACATTTGTTTTTGTCTTTTTAGTAGGTTTTTGTTTTGTTTTTATCAATCCATCACCGGGCGGACAAACGAGGGTTATAAGGTCATGTCTATTTATAGATTAACTCTCTTCGCTCTGTCGTTCACTCTTATTTTCACCTCGCACTGGCTGAGCGCGCGGCGTTTGTTGGGGCACTCTTGGTTCGAATCCTTTCTGCGGGCGCACGTCGTCAGGCGCGGACGGTTCCCATCGCATCGATTTATCGGTGATCGGCTCGATAGAGGGGTTCGGGTCAGCTGGAAGAGGTTAGGGTTCGTGTTTTGTCTGCGCCGCCGAAGTATCGTCTAGCCGGTTCGCCATCTTTGTGTCGTCGTCAGCAGGCACTCGGCACGGCAGAGTGTTGTTCGCCCTCGACGGCCTCGCGGCTCTGCGATCACCGATAGTGAGAGAGAGGAGGAAGGTTGGCTGGCTGGTTGGTGTGTCGGGAAGTGCGTTTATCTCTCATGTTGCCTCTATCCGTGACGCGCTATATGGCTTTTGATACAATTGAGAGCGAAAAAAAAAAACAACCCAACCCCGACGGCCTACTCTTTAATTTTAATTGTTACAATCTACA
Source organism: Melibe viridis (assembly GCA_039654465.1). Classification (NCBI taxonomy): domain Eukaryota; kingdom Metazoa; phylum Mollusca; class Gastropoda; order Nudibranchia; family Dendronotidae; genus Melibe; species Melibe viridis. The sequence goes on along the minus strand of JBCIKM010189694.1, from coordinate 5,117 downwards.
ACAGAGAGTAGGTTCTTATGTCCCTTCCCTGTCATCAAGCGGCTTGATTTGATATGATCCATATTTTAAATGGATCAGGAAGAACCCCAATTTTACTGTTGTAAACTCGGTTGGCTTACTGCCCGGCATTGATAGGTCTAATAAACTATGTATTAAAAAAAATTGAAACAAACTTGACACAGTTAAAACAGCTAGATTAAAGCCTACCAAGAGTCTAGAACTCCTCGCCACCAAGGAAAAAAACCCAAAGACAAACAAAACAATTAGAACAAATAATAAATTAAAAAAAAGCAAACCAAATACCCCCCCCCCCCCGAAAAAACAACAAACAAACAAAAAAACAAAAACAAAACAAAAGAAGTATAAAAAAGTCAAAAGAACCTTATCTTGTTGTGGACTTGGGGATGCACACAGATCATACTATTTTCACAGAGCCAAGGCAACATTTGATTTTCTTGCTTCTTTCTATTGACTGACTGAGAAGTTAGATCTTAATAATAGTAAAACATAATTGTATTGATGCTTTAAAATAACACGCCCAGTTAAACTAGTTTCATGGTCAGTAAAATCCCAAATGTGGCTTTAAAAAATCCACATTCAGCTCCTACTCTGGCCTATAGTGCCTATAGAGTCGTTGGATTTGAGAAAGTAAGAGAAGTCATCATAGAAGAAAATAAGATCAACAAAGTAGCGGAGGGTCAAGTGGATGAATATTGTAGGACCTCTCGTAAATGTAATATTTATTCTACAGGTTACGGTCAAACTTCTATTTGTATTGATTTGAATGGACATATGACAAGTCCGGCTCAATTTAAACTCATGCTCATGATCTTGATTGCTTTTATTCAAATCTAATGATATGAAGCTTTTGACTAGCTACAAACATAGATCATCATTAGTACACATGCATTTTTTTTAGTATTTAACTTCAATGAAAAGCTTTCAGCTTTTTTCATGTTTTGCAATACTTTTTATGTTATTTAAGGAGCGAAATGGACACAGTCAGAATTCTTTACCTGAGGAAAAGGAGGATCAGGAAGTTGCTGCCATGGCAAAGATGTTTGAAGCAAAATATGTAAGTTTCAAGGCATTTCTTTCTTTCAGCCTTTCCCATTTGTTTGTTTGTTTGTTTGTTTGTTTGTTTTTATTCTTTCACAGATAACAGTTATCTATAGGATGTTTCTTAAAGTGTAATCAATGTAACTAAGAAGTTACTCTCCAATAAGAGAGGATTATTTTTGCATGTATTCAAAATTTTAGCTGGATGTAGCAGTTATTTAATGATTGTTTAGTTGATTTACTACAGCATTGCTGTTAGTTTTTTTTCCTAATAAGATTTGGACTTCTTTGAAAATAGACCAAATTTAGGCTCTGAACATGTCCGTAGATATAATGATAGTGCTTAGTGAAGGGTCATCAGGCTTTGCTCAAAGGGGGACTACTACTTTTCATTACAGAGAGCTGTAACCTTCCTGCCAGTTTGGTTGCACTGCAGGTAAACTAGGCAGTGGCAGGAAGGGACAGGAAAAATTCACACCATTATCATATACCAGCATGCTCTCAACAGTCAGCCTTGTAGCGGAGCTGTGTTTCAGGCTCCAAACCCACATTCACATTGCAGATTGGTGCACACAGTGTATTATGTGCCATCTCCTCTCTTTCTCTCTATAAGGCTTGTAACTTTCATCATCATCATCATTATCGTTAACCTGTATTAACCCCGCAGCGGGGGACCAATCTACAGTTCACAAAGACAAACTACACAAAAGACGATCACTGACACAATGCACAACATCAAGTGTTCTTCACAGCCACGTCCTCTATTCTTTTGAACATATCAGGGCAAAGAAAATGTTCGTTCTTGTAGTAGGTAGTGTTAACTTGTTAACCCATTAAACTCATGCTTGTCTGGCTAAGGATGATGAGTTGGAGTTGCCCTTGTCACTGGTCATTTTCTCACGCTCTATTGAATGGCTCGGTTGTCTTGGAACACATTCTCTAGGGTTGGATGTATGTAATGGACACTGGATGGCTTTAATGGCTCAGTTGGAAAGGTGTAAGACTTCTTGGTGAGAATTTGTAGTGCCAACCATTGCAGCACTGCATTGTATGTATTAGTATGCTGATGCCTGGGTTATCTTAGTCTTCCCTTTAGACAGACCTCAAGAGAAGAGTCCTTGTTAGGATAAATAAAGGATATGTATTTATTTATTCATTTTAATTATGTATTTAATTTAGACCCGTGATGTGTGAACTTATTGTTCTAATGTAAAAAAACAAGAGAAAAAAACCTGTTGATTGACTGGTGATATGAAAATTCTACTACAATAGTGCCCTTCATTGATGTGGTTTAAATTGTTATTTTATCATGTTTTTGGGCGGTTTGTTTTATTTCAGGGAACCAAACCATTCAAGTCCGGAAAGAAGAAACGAACGCAGGATATGGATGACTACTGTGATGTTGGCGATGGCTATGACTCAGAAGATTCATTTATAGACAACACTGAAGCAGTAAGTTGTTTATCAGTTATACCCACACTCTTGATTAGTGGCAACCATCGTAATGAAAGTCATGAGTTTGGTTTCCGGGTAAAATCCGAATGGAGGTTGTAAGAACCGTGTTGAGAAAAGACAGGCAACAAGATATTCAATCAAAAAGGCAGTAGCAAGTCCAAGTCTTTCCCTCATTCATCAAATAAATGAAAGAATACTTGTAATAACATATTAAACAATTTTAGAGTTTAAGAGTTCCCTATAAAGAAGAATGAACAGAGCACTGTGAAAAGTTTAAAAATTTTAAACTCTACATTATAGACTTAATGGCGAAATCTATAGATTGGTTTTCTCCATTTACTATTTCAGTTGTCACAGTCACGACACATTTCTTGTTATTACTCCTACCGTTTAAAAAAAAATATGAGAAAATCTGGTTGAATTCAAGTTGATGAGGTTAAAATCTATCGCCTGAGCAATCCACGTCTGCTCACTGTGATGATCTATGGAGGATTTAAAGTGGTTCTATTTAGTCTGTTTTTCATCATATTCACAGTTGATGAGATTAGAACACTCAATAAGACATTTTTTGTTTGTTTCTCTAAACACATGATAAATAAACCCTTTTACATCATCTAAAAAAGAAAAAAATTCAGGATTGAAAATATTTACCTAAAAAAACAGACATATATAAGTCATATTTTATCAACTTCACACATCTAAAAATAGATATTGAAAAAATCTTAAATTTTCTATAATTTTTCACCTAAAACAATACAAAAAGGCTGTCTGTAAAATGTTAGTTCTTTTTACTAGACACACACACAAAAAAAGGATTAAAACACTTTTACATGCTTTTTCCCTTGTTTGAAGTATGCTCCCCCCAAAAAGTAAATGTTGTGATGCAGATCCTCGGATTTTGTTGATGTTTAATCATAAAAAAATAAAAATAAAACACCCGATGAAAATTTCGATGGTTTTGGAGATTCTTTATTCCCCATTCAATGTAAACAACCGTTTTCCTAAAAAAATTTCATAATGAAACAAATTATAGCAGGTTGAAAAAAAATTATGCTCTTTGACCCAACTCAGTAGAATTTGCCTTATACCTCCTTGTTTTGCTGAGAACTTTGGGCAACAAGTTGACTTTCTATACAGCTTTGCAGGTTTTTGTGTTGCCTGTCAGCCATTGCTTATGTCAAAAATAAATTTTTTTATCTTTGTTTCAGTATGATGAAGTCATCCCTTCCACACTGACCACCAAGTATGGAGGATTTTACATTAATTCTGGAAAACTTGACTTCAAATCTATATCAGAGGACTCCAATGACTCTTTTGTCAAGGAGAAGAAAAAGCCAGTGAAAGTGAGAATTTCATTTTAAAAGGAAATTATTGTCATGTTTATTACAGATTTTCCGTGGTGGGTATGGATTGACCCGAACTATTTTGGAGCGATGGATTTATGGGATATTTTAGAGGCGTTTTAGATTAGATTGAAGTAAAGCTACTGTTAATAGACTGGTTGGAAAGGTAAAATGAAGTGCTCTACAGCTACTGTAAATAGAGTGTTCTAGCCAGTCAAAAGAGACACAATTGTAAGTATACTGGTCAAATGGATGGAATACATCACAGTGCCATTCTAGTAGGGTTTTTTTCCCCAAGAAAAACAGTAAATAAAGAGCTTTTAGTGTCCATTTCTGACTATAACAAATGGAAAAGCAGACCTGCCAACAGTCCTGGATTTTCAGGGACAGTCCCAGATTGGGGTATCAGGGATTGGGGTATTAGCTGTTCTCTCTCTTATGTCTGATCATTATCATGGTGGAGATTATTTGGTTTTTGTAGGGAAACTGCCTCACTACATACTGATAAAGCAACAATACTATGTGGTTGGGGTGAGAGAGGGGGGGGGGGTCAGTTCCTCTTGTCTTCATAGGAATAACCTCTCACTGTTGACTCTGTCAACAATACATTTACTGAGAAGGCCTCCTACTACTTCCCCCATCCCATCCTTTGGTTGACAACCACAGCCAAAAGAGAAACAATAACAACCATCATGGTGTGTTGTTTTAGTTGTGACCCCAGGTTGACCTCAGTTACTGCCCTACCATCCCTGCCTTACACCCAAGTTGACTGTCACTGACTTTTCCTAGAGGACTCTGTCTCTCAGTGAGTAGAGAGATACCTGATTTGAATGAAGCTTTGACACTGTCAACTAAACTAATTAGTATGCAAGGTCAGGCTCTTCCTTACAGTGAGCAGGCAGACAAAACAGCCAATCAGGGTGACAAGCTCTCTCTTGTGTAGGGAGTTTTGTGTGTCTGTGTGCATTACCTTGGACCATCTTCCACAGTCATGTGCCAAACCTGAGCTCTCTCTCTCTCTCTCTCTCACTCTCTCTCACACACACACACAGGTGTTCAGGGGGAGTTGATGAGAAAAGATTGTTTATAAGCTTTGGTATTGAGAGGTCTCTCTAGCCCAAATGAGCATCAAGATCAATGCTTTTTTTAATAGATAACTAATTGACCTATCCTAATCAACAATTTTTTTGTGGCTGAATGGTGAACCAGATGTAAAAATTATGAAGAGATGTTTTTTACCTTTGTATAGTGCCAGTGTTG
>JBCIKM010189473.1:0-12918 GCA_039654465.1 Melibe viridis | reverse complement strand
TCATACATACGTGACAGCATCGACAGTAATACTCAGTTCCACTGAGTCAGTCGATATAATGGAAGAAGAAGAAGAAGCACTTAAAGCATGGTGACGAACGTGGACAGGTGCTGTTTAACGTAATAGGTTATGATCCTCAAAACCCAATCTGTAGTTTCTTTTTTGCCATCCTCCTTTATTTTGTAAAGAAAATTAAAAGAGACTATATAATACTTCCCATCCAGTGTATAAAGTGATGAGACAATGTTTCTAGTGTTTTCATGAGTGAAAGTTGCAAATATGAGACTCTCTGGAGAGAAAAACAGATTTTTTTTCAATCAACAATACCATAATAGCATGTAAACTACAAGAAACAACCTTAAAAACAAACTGTCACAATCATCTAAAAAGGCAAGATCAAACCCGTTTCTTGCGCCTATGAATCAATATCATTTGTGTAGAAATTAAAATAGTTTTGATTAAATTCAAAGAATTCAACACAATCTGAATATCACATTGACAAGGAAAAAGTCCATTCTGATAATCCACTTAAATTGAAAGTGACATCATTCTGCTTTTACATGGTTGGCTGTTGATGTGAGTCCATTCTCTTCAACTTTATCTTTGCCTGTTGATTGATCATCCATCTCACTGGGCTCAGTTTTCTGAAAGAAGACAAACAAAATGAAGCAGAAAAGTTTAAGAAAATATGCCTTGAGTTTTGGAATTTCTTTTTTTTTTAAAAATACATCAATGCACTGAGAGATAGATAATATAGCGCTCAGTATACAGTATTGCAGGGTTAAAAACAATGCCCTTCCCGCCACAGTGATAAACATGAAGAAGTGACAGGACAAGAACTGATGGTACAAAAAAGCATTCACACAATTACAATGAGCAGAGGGAAACTCTCGTATCAGTCACTGATCAAAGACTTTCCCCTATCTCATTTTTTAAAGTCCTCATTCCGTGTGTCCTTGAACTATTTCTTCATCAAAACCCCTCTCTTGTCTCATGAAGCTGACAAATGTGTGTGGTGTTGTGCATCATTATAAGATTGCCATTATTCGAAAATGGTGTTCCTATTCAAAAATATTTTATTGGTATCTGGCAACAGCAGCTGACCCACTTTTGCTGTCCTTGGACTTGTTGGGTGAAACTGTTGACAATCTGTGCTGCTGCTATGGGGTCAAGTTTACATTTTCAATGTATCTGGGATGTTCAGTTCCATTTGAAATAACCTTTGAATCAATTTTTTTTTTACTTTTCTTGCGCCCAAACATTTCCAAAGAGAAAAATTAATAAATGAGCTCAAATTGATAATATACTTTTTTTTGTCAGGTTTCTCTTGAGGGTTATAGTAAAATGTATATTGTTCCCCTTTGGTTTTCCCCATAACAAAAAAATATGATGTAAAGCCAATCAAATCCATTGCAATGTATTGTTTGCTAGCTCTGACTCGCGTTGTGCAGCATGTGAGGTGAGGCAGCTGACCACTTCATCCCTAGGTCAGAAAATTTAGTAAGAGAGAAATGGCAGAGAAATTATATCAGTCAATCTATTTATATTTATATTTTATTAAAATGGATGGAAAAAAAATTAATCTCCCTCGGATTTGAACTCGTGCACGTGGCAGATTCTGTGAGTTGGAAAAACACTATAATTTTACCAAAGAGTTTTAGACAGATTGTGTTGGAGTGTGAGAGTAGGATGTTAAAAGGTGACTACATGTATGTCTGAGTCTGTGATATGAATCTGAATTGACAAAACTTTAATTTAGAGACTAATCCAATCCAGGAAACAGGATATTTAGGTACTGAGGGAGTTTTCACTCAGTTCACATTTTAGTCACCACATCAAGAGATAGAGTGAAATGAATTTCAGCAAGAGAACAAAGCTCAAATCAAATAATTTACCTTTTTCTTTTTTTGGAGCATAGGACAGGTCAGGCTACTCATCACATAGTTCTCAGAATTGCTCCATATCTTGGAAAGCCATGGTTGAATAAATTTGTGAAAGACCCACAAGATGATTGGAAGGAGGAAGCATGGACAGCACACCATTTTGATTTAAAGTGTCTATCAGATTACAAAATCAGCATCAAGATTGGCAGCTATTGTGTGAAAGACCAAAGTGGACAGCAGGATCCTGGAAAAACATCAGATTATCGATTTGACACGTAAAAATATTTATGATGCCCAGATGATGGAGAATGGTATGATGGCCCCATGTAGTGTTTACTTTGGGAACTATTTAGCATGAAAGGGATGTAAACATTAGGATTACAACTCACTCATATCCAAAAGTAAGTGTACACTCATGTGACTTACACCCAAGGGAGCGCGAACAGCGGGGATAGTAGTAAGAACAGAAAATCCACCCAGGTTTAGAAGGAAACACAGTCACCAAAGCCATTTTGTCTTATACAAGAAGGAAAGAAACTCATCGTAACTGAAGGGATGATGGTCCCAAAAATGTATTGGTACTTGGCATTCTTGCTTATCAAGTCAATGATGTCCATGTTAACCCTGGACCAAACACTACTCTTTACCTGTGTGGAACTTGTGGAATGACAAAGGGGTAAAAATGTGTGACTCATGCAATCAGTAGTATCACCTCAAATGCCAGTCTATGAGCTCACACACTTACAGCATGCTTGTAGAGGATAGTAAGATTGCTTGGCATTGCATCATCTGTGATAGTCCAAATTACAGCTCAGCCTGTTTTGACTTTGTAGTCTCAACAACCAACCAGTACAGCTCACTTTCAGACACACTTCTTCAAAGCCATGCATACATCTGACCTCTTCATGCTTCAACTCCAGACAGGAATAAATACAGCAAGAACCAAGAGAGCACTCCCCTAAAGATCCTTGTAATAAACTTTCAATCCATCATGACAGCTAAAAATTGAGAGACCAGGGTTAGTCAAATGATAAAGGTCTAACAAAAGTATTCCTTTTTTCCTTTGGAGATTGTGTCGCTCCCTCACTTGAAGCCCTGAAAGCCTTAGTGACAAAACAACTGAATTAAGACCCCTTTGTTTCTATGCGCTTTTAACCCCTTTAGAGTTTTTTTTTAAAATTATACCCTATACCATGGCAAAATAATCAACTTATTGATGATGGCCTTTATATAATAGGCAGAAAAGAAAAAGCAGTAGAAAGACGCACGTTTGGACGGACATATGTTCCTATTATTTTCTGGGTTAACTTTTAAAGACATTGCAAAAAGTTAACCCATTGAGATATTAAAATATTTTCAACATCAAAGTGTGCGGATTCCCTGCAGTTTACTATGATACCACTATAGTTAAGAGATATTGAACATTGGTGAAGATGTAGATATTTACCAACTTCCCAACTTTTCGACATGACTTTACGTGGTCTTAATTACCTCGTCCAACGAAAAAATCGCTGAATAATTCAGCATTGTTTTGTAAGCCAGATCAATGTATGACAATACTACCAAAATAGTATTGCAACAATTATGCGTCTGTGTTTGGTTTGTCTGAGCAGAAGAATGAAATCAAAAGAGTTTGAAATATGAAAATTTAACGTTTTTAAAGAGAAAATTGAAAAATTTAGTTTCATGAGCAACAAAATTTGGTAAGGTAAAAATTAAATAAAATGACGACGAAAGGCCTATCGGTCCTAAACTTATCTCTTCAATTTTGACGCAATGTATCATTTCAGTTGAAGCAGTTCCTTAATTGTCTAAATGTTTTCGAGGTGCATGGCGAGCTAAGTATTAAAAACATCAGATCTTATGCGCAATTAATTCAATAAACGAAGATGGGGAGAAAATTAAAGGTTGAGATTCTTCGTTATCTCACTAGAGAAGACTTCAGAGTTTTGACAGCTGTAAGTATCAGATGATCCACTTGACTCTCAGTCTCTGTGTTTTCCTTTCTTTCCTGTCAAGAATTTTTGTTTATTTAGCTTTACTTTTACATGACCAAGATGGAAATAAGTTTGGACACGGTTATTGGTACAATTGAAGACATACACAAAAAATGGACAAATAATGATGATAGATCAAAGAGAAAGAAATATACGAACGGGGGCCAGAGGGACGTTAAGATTGAGGACGGTTAAACGATGTTCTTGTGTTAAAGAGAGAGAAAACCGCTTGTGTGGCAAGCACAGAGCGGAAATTTGGGACAATATCGCTGTGTGAATAAATTGTAACAGTTATTCTAACAATCCTTGTGCAGCGATCATCATCCACACATTTTGTAAGAATAACTGGTAGTGACTTTTCCTACAATAGTACTGGAAGAAAATAGTGAAGAGAAGGTCCGGGAAAAAAACAGAGTCGAAGTTGGATAGAGGAAAATTGTGAATAAAAAGACAGTTAAAGAGAACGAAAAGACAAAGCCACTTTGGGCGCAGAGTTGTAGTGTGTATACTATGCAAATGACTGCTCAAACAATTATGAAACTTGCCAAAGGGCAAATTAATGCGAAGCTTTTTATCCAAAAAACTACAGGAGGCACTTGATAATTGGATACGATAGGGGAAAAAGATGAATCTAGCAGGGGGTCGAAAAAATACAGGACACGTTTGATAATTGGATACGATAAGGAAAAAAAAGAATAATTTAAAAAAAATAGATCAAGCAGGGGCTCAAACTTGTATCACTCCGCTTGCAAACCCACCACTCTACCACTTTGGCTACAGCGGCAGTTACTTGTAAGCGATCTGTAATAAATATAAATCCATTTTTAATCTCCGAAGCTTGTCTTGGACACGTATTCCACATGGCCTGTATCTATATTATATGCCAGTTCATTAAGGAATGAAGTTTGTGCCACAGTCATTTTTTGTGAGGTGCATAATCAAGAGCATGGGGCAAAGGCTTGGAACATACATGTGAACCAAAATTTCTCATTTTTTTGTTTTATATCTGATCATCAGCTAAATTTTGTCAGCTGTTCAAATGATTTGAATTTATTTTTTTATTTGTACCTGCCAGGTTGAAATGGGCATGAAAAATCATGAACTTGTTCCTTCAGCACTGGTGGCATCTATTGCTCACCTTTCTACAGGTGGCAGTCACAAAAAACTACGAGAACTTCACAAGCATGGACTTGTTGCCTATGAGGCAGGAAATCAAAGATGTAAGACTGTCAGTGTCATAATTGTTTCAAAGAATGGCTCATTATTTTCACCAATGATTGTCAATTAATTATGATGATGCAGAAATACATGTTAAGTCAACATTTATATTGAACCAGCACAACCCTCAATACAATGGGCACTGGGAGCATCAAGTATGGCACCTTGTATGGAGAATATGAATGATTTGGTTTGGTTAGGCTTAAGGAATTGTGATATATTTACAGGACTTATGATTACAAGAAACTGATATCATAAATGTTTTGAACAGTGGTCTCATATGTCTCTCTCCCCTTCAGATAGTGGTTATCGTTTGACAAATGCTGGCTATGACTTTTTGGCTTTGAAAGTGTTGACAGAAAAGGAAGCTATCTCATCTGTTGGTAACCAGATAGGAGTGGGCAAAGAATCAGGTGGGTATGAAGGGTTTACAAATCTTTGTCTGTCTATATTGCTGGTACTGATTTTCTATTACCTTAATGTTGGTTAGTTTGTTTTTTTAAACCCTTTTCTTTTCATAGAGGAATTATATCTGCAGTCTATGTTCTATATTTCTCTTGACTTCAAGTGGTGCCTGCCTAAATATGGACATTTATATGGTGCTTTTTCATGCTGTCTTAGTGGCTCAGTTGGGAATTGTTCAACTCCCATGCTGAATGGTGTGGGTTCAAAGTCTTGCCGGGCTATTGTGGTTTGCCTTGGACAAACCGGGGTGCTTCCTGTTGGCATTGAGTATAAGCTTGATCGGTGCCTTGGATGCGGCACTTTCATGTTTGCAGGGGCAGTTAGGCCAATTTTTTAGATATTTTTTATTCACGGTCATCATTATGATGCCCTAAACTTGTTACATTACCATATCCCTGGCAGACAACCAACATATATCACATCACGATACAAACCGCCTGGTGTGATGCAATTTTTATGGACAGAGACAAGGTTATCTGATCTACAATAGGGGGACCGCTGAGCTTTTCATCCATCTCTGATGGATGAATAAGTGTGGAACTCTAATACATAGTGGTATTTTTTGTTATATTAAAATCGGATGGTGGAGCCGGGAAATGATCCCCAAATCCAGACACCAGCCATTCCAGTCGTTGCCCAACTCTTGCATTCTCATTCAGAGAGTTCCACTTAGCTATCAATGTCACTGAACATCTTTTACACTGGCAATTTAGATAATAATTTCTACTATGATCTAAGCATATTTGCCTAATAGGGTGATACAACAAGGTGATTGTGCAATCCCTACTTTGTTTTTTCTACAGTTTCTGTCACACCCTCAAATAGGCTCCTCTATGACCCTTGTGTGTCGTGGGGCCCTAAAACCTCCAACAAACAAACAAACACCCTCAAATAAGATATATTTACTCAATAAGGCTTAGGAAGCCCATATATTAAGGAAAAGGCAAACAGTTGTTTATGACTATTCCTCACTGTATCTCTCGGCAGATGTGTACATTGTAGCCGATGATGAGGAGCAGCAACATGTTGCAAAATTTCACAGGTAACTTTTTGTTTCTTTAATTTGGTGGTGTTGGTCACTGGCAAGTTGAGTTCCTTTGAAAGGATAAAATGCTTCTCAAAATACCTTTCTTTTTAAAGATTAATTAACAAAAGCCCAAGAACAGATTGTTAAATTTTGTTTTATAAAATAAAAGAGCTTTCAGGAAATGATATGCATATTTATTGATGTCATTTCTCAACCTTTCATGAGTTGTTAAAATAAAAATTGCACTGTGGTCTCTGTTGTTTATTTGATCCGAGTCGTTGAATTGCTAAGCAGTCTGATTTACTGATCATATAATTTGTTTGACACATTTTATGTCCATTTTACCTATAGGCTTTCATATTTTCAACTCCTTCAGCTACAAGTTGTGAATTGGGTTTCATACAAAATGGTAAAATTCATGTACTGAACTTAATGTGCTTTGGATGAGCCAAGGTTTTATCAGGTAAATGAAATAAGAATTTTAGCAAGAAAGAATTAAAGAAAACTGAAGGAGAATTTGAAACCTGTTATAGATGGAAAGTGATCTATCATAGCACAACATTGTTTAGCAAACATTTAACACCAACACGATTGTGCAAAAATAATTTTCTTTTCTTTTTTTTTTTTATTGTGTATTATTTTCAGACTTGGCCGCACTTGTTTCCGGCAAATTAAAAACAAAAGAGATTATTTGAAATACAGGAAGTCTGCATCATGGTTGTATCTGAGTCGTCTGGCAGCAGCAAAGGAATTTGCCTTCATGCAGGTGATTTTTTGAGGGGCATTAATTTGTAAATTTTTTTTTTTAACATAAGTAACAGAAAAAAATATCAGCATGACCTTAAATTCAAATTATTTAAAGTTTTTGACTCTGTGTCCTTGTATCCTTGCTGTCACCTTTCATGTGTTGGAGGGTTCAGAGACTGATTGATGCCCAGATCAAGACAGAAGAATGAGCAACTTGCTGTCCTTGGAAAGAGTTGGCTTTGCCTGAATGTGCTGCAGAGCTCCTCTCCAAGTGCACATGCTTCTGTCTGCTTGGTTGAAGGCCATTGTTAACGCTCAGTTGAACTGAATTTCAAAAAAAATTTCTAGGATTGTTTTTCCTTGGGTTAGATCATTGATTTGGTTTTAGTTTTAGATTTTTTGTTTTCAGGTCTTGTTAGATAAGTTCTTAGGGGGTTTGCACCAATGAAAAGTAAGTCTAAACCAAAATGAATTCCATAGTCTGGTGTCAAATTAAAGGGATATTAATAATGTAACATTCTTGTGGGGTTGTGAAAGCTCATTTTTTACTTCAGTCAGGAAAAAGGATTATACAAAATATCAGTATATTTTTATACTCGACTTGCAAAGTGTTTCATCTCCCATGTATTATTACTTATTGTTATGATGTGTTCTATGCTTTGATGTTGAAATTAAAGTGATATATTATGGCATTCCTCTTTCAGGCTTTGTATAGCAAAAATTTCCCAGTGCCAAAGCCCATTGACATCAACAGACACACTGTTATCATGGAGTTGTTGAGTGGGTACCCTATGTGAGTCACTACCCCAACATTCCTCGTCCACCCATTTCTATTAATTTATCTATAGTATTTTCTCCTAGATGAATAAATATAGACTTTATAAAAGAGTAACTTTTATCAAGCAGGCTGCCCAAAGCTTTTAAAGGATTTCTGTTTCAACTGGTTATAGACATGCTCCAAAATGAGTATTTAATGAAAATTGTTTTAAGTTTTAAATCCCAGTTCACAGTGTATGTTTATTTGATATAGCAGATGATATTTGATATATAAAGGTAAACCCACAAAGATTTTTTTTTTTCTCTAGCAAGTCCAATGAATTTTTGTTTACAAAGGATCTTTTTTTTGATAAGGTTTAAGTTTACCAAGGTTAATACATTTTTGATGAAAAATCACAGAGCAAAACAGCTTCTTGGAACATTGTAACTCTGCTCCACTTCCACATACAGTTTGTTTTGAGTTAAAATTGGTTCAGGTCTTACATGTTCAGAGTCTTGGGTATCTATGATCTGTGTGCAATTCTGCACAATTCTTTCCTTTTTTTTTCTTAACCTGTATTAGCATTTTCATTCAATCCGCAAGGCTACATGGCAACTTTGATGTCCTGCAAAATCGGTTTTGAGCTACATCAGAGAGAAGAAAGAAGGGGAAGAATACCATGAATTCACCATTTTCTTATATAATGATATATACTTTTTTATAGCGCTTATTCACTGTCATCACTATGCTCAAAGGGCTTTAAAATACCATATCTTGGTAGACAACCAACATACAAAACATGATGATACCAACCACTTGTTAGGCGCGTTACAAATTTTTGAACAGAGACAATGCTATCCGCAACTGGGAAGACCTACATCCATCTCTGATAGGATGAGGCAAGTTCAGTAAAGCGTCTTACCCATCATGCCGTGGGTACATACCAATGTCAAGTTGCTATATACCAGACAGCTGAACAAGGACTGATCTTGTGTCAACTTTCGTAAGTCTTTAGACTTTTGCTTTTAGTGACTTTTGTTCACCACTAAGTCATCTACTCTTGTACTCTTGTACTTCACACAACATCTAGGTGTCAGGTACACGAGTTGTCTGATGCGGCCAGTGTGTACAACGACTGCATGGAGCTGATCGTGATGCTCGGAAACCATGGCCTCATCCACGGAGATTTCAATGAGTTCAACCTGATGTTGGACAACCAAGACAGGGTCACCATGATCGACTTCCCGCAGATGATCTCCACCTCCCATCCCAATGCTGAAGTGTAAGTCTTCCCTTTCAATTAGGTTCAAAACAGAGCCATCCGAAAGCTGGGTTGTTATCAGAGAAATGACGCAGTGGTAAAAGTATTTACAGCAAGCTTCTGTATGTTTTTAAAATTTAAGCAATGATGGCTTATTTTGGGTGTTGAATGAAGCTTATTGGTTTTAAAACTTCATTCAACTGTCAACCTTTTCCAGTTAAGTGATTTTGGTAAACTATGGTATTGAACTTTTTCAGTAAAACCTTGTTTTATATATATCGCTAACTGTGGTTTTGTAGATGACATTTTCAAATTCTGACAGTCAGCCTTTTGATGTTTTTTTGTTTCTATGTTTTTCTTTCAGATATTTTGACAGAGATGTCGATTGTATTCGCCGATTCTTTTCCAAGCGTTTCAACTATGAATCAGAGCTTTATCCAAGTTTCTTAGATTTGAAGTGAGTATTCAGTGGTGAAAGCTCAATGATTGGGAAGTTTCATTTTTATGCCCATAACTAACAAACAAAAGCCCAGACCAAAATGATATAGCTGCCAACCAGAACAATAAAATTGTACTTAGTACGATTTGGCCCTCAAAAAAAAGAAAAAGAAAAAAATCCAGCGGGACGGGTAGTCTTTAAATTTAGTTTAGATCCGGATGTCGATCGCCATCCCATTTAGGCTAGCAGTCAAGAAGCAGTGGGTTTGCATCTTCTAAAAGGAGGGTCTTCATTAAGCTGTATGGAAACTTGTTGAAGGTGAGCTGTAGCCTCAATTAATGTGATAGAAAGGTGAACTAGATTGATAATAATGTTATGTGTATGATTCGGGCGATCAGTGGTTGGGAGTCTATTTTTGCGTTTTGAAAAGTTGGCAGTATAAAACAACAGCACAAAGGCAAAACTTATTTATTATCTATACTTATTCTGTTGTTGCTGTTTGTCCTTATAGAGGGGAAGAACTATAGCAAGTTTTGTTGTGGGTTTATTTCATGAGTTGTTTGTCCTCATAGAGGTGCAGAACTGTAGCAAGTTTTTTTGTGGATTTATTTCAGGAGAGAGGGCAGCATAGATGTTGAGTTGGCAGCCAGTGGATATACCAAGGAAATTGCAGATGCTTTTGATCAGGTACATTGATGTCTTGCTCATTGACAGAAGTCGTGAGATTTTTAGGTCTTTTTAGGAGATCTTTTATCTTGATGAATACAATGACTGTCTGAGAAGCCTTTATTACAACCCGCCAACTCTAAGATGATTGCTGGCTATTTTTTTTTTAGAATCCAGCTTAAAAGATTGCATTAACAGTATGGATATCAATTGCAAGACTCTCATTATTTGAAAAAATGGTGTGTGCGCAAGCTGTCAGTCACCCTAAAACAGCAGGTGACTTATTTTACATGCATGCTGAATTTGGGAATTTTTTGCTGTCTCTGGCAGAGTTGCCACAGAACATTGTAAAGATTTGTTCTATTTATATCCAATTACTCTCATTAAATAGCATCTTTTTTTTGTACAAAATCTGAAATTTTCTAAATACTTATTTTTGGCTCAATCACTACTAGTTTTGGTAAACTTAAGTTAGCAGTTGTGCATAAGAGTAGAGTAGTGTAAAAATGCAGTCCCAGTAGGTCTTGGGTTTAAATTGAAATCGCAGACTTTTTAAAAAAGAATGTGGCTGTTGAATGAAGGTTGCTTTTTTATTTTTAATGTTTGGAAAGGTTTTTACAAATACTGGCCACATCTGACTGTTTTTTACAACCGTTTGAACTTTCAACCATTCTTTCAAGTGATGAAGAACGAGTAAATAATATGGAATAGGTTCCTTTTATTAATATGTCTAAAAAAAATTAAGTGTCAAATGTTGTAGGATAAAATGTCTGTGTTGTTTGTTTGTATTTGACCAAAATGGAAAAGTACTGAACAGCATTTCAATTAAATCGAAACTGAGATAATTTTTAACTCCTTCACTGCACGTTCACTGTCACATAATAAAAATTTATCAACTGCTCACTGCGGGGCTGCCTATGGGTGTCAGTTTTTCTATATGCAAGTATAAATTTTTGTTTAGAACTGAAATTTTAGACAGAAATCAGCAGCAGTAAAACTCATTCTCGAACCAATGGTTCCTTTTTATGTATAATGAGGTAAACATCCTAGTCATGTGACTTTTTTGTAAAATCTCATTGGTTAACGTATCATAATAGACACACATGTTGTCAATAGGTGTGTAGTGTGTTATTCTCAGGTTTAAAAAACCCCACAACCTACCCGTTCCCCGCACACCCCAGGAGTAGCCCGTACTCTACTCTCGCAGTTAAAGGAATTTTTTTTCGCCCGCGATAGTGGGGAACTCACTGTAGGGGTAATTTCGTTTTTTAATCAATTTCAGACGATGGATGAAATGGGCCTTCTCCTCCATCCAGAAACTGCACTAGAGAACCATGAGGAGGAGGAAGATGATGATGAAGATGACAGTGATGAGGATGATGATGATGACTCAGAATGCTTTGAAGATACAACTACCAGTGTCAGAGAGGACACTGAAAAGTCCAATTCTGTTGGTGAAATGAGTTTAGCCACGGAGGAAATGAAGGAGTCGGAGGAGGAAGAAGAAGAGTCCCAACCTCCGCCTGGGAAAGATCCCAGAATTCTGAAGTGGTTAGAACAGTTTAACCCTGAAGAGGAGACAGGAGGTTTTAGGGACGAGGGTCTGAGTGAAGCCGAGCTAGAACAGATGACCTTGAAGGATGGACAAGAGGAAAATAAGGAAACCATAACTGGAATTCCTCAGATTCCAAAGGAAAAGGGAGAGATTGTGTCAACAGATTTAACAAATAATCAGTGTCAGGCAGAAGCTGGTCCAAAAAAAGACGACACCCAAGAGTCTGGGCATGATGACTCTGAAGGGGACGAAACAGATGAAGAGCCGTCAGAATTGCTGGAGGACTTCAGCAAGAGCAACAAACAGTTTCGTCCATTTAGGAATGATGACAGTTGCCAACATGTCAATGAGCACCACAAGTTATCCCAGGCTAACAATGACGTGTCCTCCAAATACACACCCAGCACAGTGTGTTCCAGCATTGCCCCGGAGGTTGCGAGGAGGCGAATACGTGGCCAGGCCAAGCGTAAACAGATGGTCCAGCAGGCAAGGCGGGTCAGGAAGAGCGGGGAGGCTGCGCTGGCCACCAAGGAACGACGCAAGAACCAGCTGGATGTGAAGGATTCACTGGGCGCTGGCTGGTTCTGACCTTTGGCTGTGATGATATGATATGAATTGTGAATGTTTGAAAGCTCATGAGTGTGTTTTTGAAGCTGAGAGCATGTTTATCTGAGTCTGTGTATTTGTGAAATTGAGTGCATGTTTATTGAATGAAGCCTGTGTGGAATTGTAAAGATCTATTTGTATTGCTTGAAATAAATATGTAAAGAGAAATATGATGTAACTCGATTTATTCAATAAAATGAATAGATAAACAAATCACATGTCGTGGTCTGTCCACTGAGGAATTGAGGTTGGAGGCGTCCTTGGTACCTCTTCTACTTCTGTTTCTTTTCTTTCACT
>JBCIKM010189472.1:0-23072 GCA_039654465.1 Melibe viridis | reverse complement strand
ACTTTCCTCTGGGCTCCTCTATGACCCTCGTGTGTCGTGGGGCCCTAAAACCTCCAATAAACAAACAAACAAGTTAATAAACGCACTTAGAACTTTGTATACAAAGGGGGTTTAAAGATTCGGAGTCTTCCTGGACCATAATGTTATGTGTGATGGCCATTGCTTTTGTGTGGAGCGATGATATTTTTCGTCATTGTAAATCATGTCTGTGGTGTCCATATTTTATATGAGAGATGAATATTTATTTTTTAGTGTATATCGTCTCTGCTGTTTGTGGTTTGATCTGTTCCCTCTTTTAACTAATTCCATCATCTTACTTTCCTTTGGGCTCCTCATGACCCTTGTGTGTTGTGAGGGCCTAAAGCCTCTAAAACCAAACAAGAACTGCACACTGATCTAAAGAACTTACTTGCAACGTCTCACAGTAACTTCAATGATGTTTGGTATGTGTCCCTGGCAGGCACTTTAACTTCTGTTTCCCTCCTTAGACTCTTACACTGAAGATGTCTTCTTGCTCTGTCCCCTTTTCTTTTGGCTCCTGTTTCTGTTCATCTTGTATGGTTTTCAGTGTTCATCCCCTGATGTCGTGTGCCCTTGATGGCTCCGTAGTTGACCAAACCCAACTAGCTGAGGTTAAGAGTCAAGCAATCACGATCGTGGCAAGCGTTTGAGGTGGTGAGGCATAGGGCACTACGATCGTGGCAAGTGTTTGAGGTGGTGAGGCATAGGGCACTACGATCGTGGCAAGTGTTTGGAGTGGTGAGGCGTAGGGCACTACGATCGTGGCAAGCGTTTGGAGTGGTGAGGCGTAGGGCCACTTCCCAGTTCCACTCGCGTCTGGCCGTTCATGTTGTGCCGCACTAACCTCATCTTATTGAAGATGGATGTAAAGCTTGGGGGTCCCCTGGTTGTAGATCAGACAACCTTGTCATTGTCTGAAATATTGTAACATGCCTAACAGGCTGCCTGTGTGTCTTCATGTGTTCCATGCTTGTTGTCTGCTGGGGAATACGTATGGTGTTGTAAGGTTCATAGTTTTGATTTGTTATTTATTTCATGCCTTTTGTACGTAACTCTAGGATCACAAGACAGAGATGTATTGAGTACTACCACCACGCGGGGTGACTTTGCCCACTTTTTAACTTTGGAAAGGAAAACCTTCCAGTGATTGTTGGTGGTTTTAGAGCCTCACAACACACATGGGTCATAGAGGAACCTGAGGGAGGGTAAGATTAAGATGATAGAAAAAGTTAATCAAACCTCACTAACAGATGAGAGATGATATACAATTAACACTGAAAACAGACAGTGGAACCTCAGTATTACAGGTCCGGATATAACAGTAACAGGGAC
The DNA here is from genome assembly GCA_039654465.1 of Melibe viridis. NCBI lineage: Eukaryota > Metazoa > Mollusca > Gastropoda > Nudibranchia > Dendronotidae > Melibe > Melibe viridis. Next base: position 21,719 of record JBCIKM010189472.1, on the reverse strand, counting down.
CCGGTTGTAACAGGGGTTTTTTCTCTCTCAACACCTTTTGACACCACAATGACAAAACATCTCTGCTGACAAAAAAGAACAAAAACAAAATGACTATTTAACAACGTATAACCCTTATGACGGCAGAATGGTTCAGGAATACCCAGAATCTTCAAACCCCAATGTGTACACAGAACTAAGTCTGTTCAACTTATGACCTTGGGGTTATGCACCACAAGACATGAAATAGGGGGTTGACCACTGAGTTGCTGCACAAATAGGATATCACAGAAAAGAAGGAAAAGTAAGACGATAGCTTCAGTGTTAAAGAAAAGAAACACAAGTAGAAGAGCCCACCAGGGACTCCTACCAACCGCTCACTACCGTTGTAAAGCAAAAAGCGATGGGTATGGAAGCTTCCGCATTGATACCCGCCACTTTTTGCTTCACTACCATTGTAGGACTTACACTTCCTGACACAATTGTATGACTTGAATGCAAATAAAACGTGCATTTTTTTACTTACATAACATTAAAATTTTTGTCAAAATCTCTCACAAAGACAGAAGTTAATGTTATACAAATGTTGTTCTGCCAGCATGGATGTATTGCTTCGTTTGTTTGTTTATTGGAGGCTTTTGAGCCCCATGACACACAAGGGTCATTGAGGAGCCCAGAGGAAAGTAAGATGATAGAATCAGTTCAAAGACAGAACAAAGGATTCAACAAACCACAAACAACAGAGATGATTTACACTACACACAACATAAAGAATTCCATTGAATGCCTTACCGTGTACATTCATCAAGACGAGGGCACACCGTGCACACACACACACACAAAAGAGAGACACACATGGCATTTTACAGTGGAAATCAAGGTATCATGATATAAATTTTATTCCAGTGAAACAGAGATGGTTCAGCAATTACCTTGTTTGTATGGAGTCCCAAAATCATTGATTAGGGGAGACAACTTGTGGCAAGGCAGGGAGAGATAAGGAGAGACTGAGGCCAGTTTTGTTAGTGGCACCTGTCGTCAGAGAGCGGGTGGGTACATTAAATTATATTCTGTTGGGTAGCCTCAAGACTCCTCCTGGACCCGATGAAAGGTGATGCGGAGATGCTCCGTCAGGTCAGTCTTCTCTGTCTTCATCTCCACGACCTGCTCCAGCTGGTTACCCTTGCGACTCAGCACTCGGGACAGCTGTAGAACCAGACATGAGACAGTTGAAGATAATGATAATGCCCAAGATAAAAAGTTGATAACTACAGTAGAGTTGGAAAAATTTTATTTAGTCAGCATCATCCTTGACAACCAACTCACTTAAAACAAACAAGCATGTATTTAAAATAAAAAAATCAAACAACAAAAATGGGACTATGAGAATTTGAAACATTCATGCTGTCCAAACAGAATTTTCTGCATGGCAGCTTGGTCTGGAAACACCAGAGAATGACACATTAGGAGATTAAATACAAAATGCATTGGTAGGCTTTTAAACACTCATCTAACTACAATCTCTTCCAAACATCGTTTATCAAACTGAGCAAAATTATCAGGAGTCCAACCATGGAAAAATGGTTGGTCTGAAATCAGTTGACAACTGGTGCTTGGGGTCCATGGAAACTAAGGCCACACATCACTTCACCTTTCAAACACACACTGGCTTTCCGTCACTTTGTCTGTTTTGATACAACAAAACTGATGATAATTTCCTAAGTAGCGAATCGTAATCGTTTGTGTAACCCATTTACCTTCAAACAGCATTAGCAGTGTCGGCACCCGACTCCAAGGAGCACTGAAAAACTCTGGATCACAAGAAGTGAAGGCAGGCAGAGGATCAGTCCAGCGTGCCTAATCTTGTGTGACATAATGAGCAATACATAAGGGGTATTATTACCGGATCTTAAGCCAAACAATAGTTGCTGTTGCCTCTGTAGTATCTGCTGAATGAGAAAGACCAAAGAGCCGATTCACCTCAGGGCAGAATGGACGTACAGACAAGGGCCTGTAGAGCAGCTCCCATGGAGGGTGCCAATGCCAATGCTGCCATAGATTGGAGAACACATGGTTGAGGAATGGAGCAACGTGCTCCCTTGATGAACATTTGTAGGATGTCCTGGGGCACGCAGTCTTCAGAAATCATCAAATTTCAAATATCTTAGATTTGCGCAATGTCTCTGTGACCAAGGGAGACAATCTGGATCAGGGCTCGGTTTGAAGACTTATCCGTTCAATGAGACAAAGAATTACTGCTGACACAAGTGATGGAGGTGGTCAGAGACCCTGCATTAAAATAAAGAACCCTTCGAGATGCTAAACCGTGAAAAGAATTCCTTTTTATTTCAACGACAAACTCAAATCCATTGACTGAACAGTTTTGAAAACTTGAACATTTTTTATTTGAGGGACGATATTTCAAAATTGATAAAACATCAAGAGTTTTTGCAAAATACGGGAGCTTTGCTTATCATGTTGACACGGGGCCATGCAATAATAGCATGTTATGATGCAATCCCAACAAAGACAATACAGGAGACACATGCAAATTTACACTTGTCAATTGGTGGTGAGTTTCTTTTGCCGACCTGTAGTACCAAGGAATTTCTTATCTGTTTTGGATATCTCCATGTGTTGTTCTTATAACAACAGTTTTCTTATGCAAATAAGACAATAAGGCATCAAGAGTTGTCTGTCCTCTGGCCAAGTCCTTCGATTATGGAGCCTTGGTTCAAAGTTCTTGAAATAAACACTTCTATTCTATAGAAAGTAATAGGGTGAAGAAAAAAACAAACAAAAGCTAACCAAGCAAAAGAAAGAGAAAAACAATTACCCGAGTTTAGGCACTGAACAAGTCACTCCCTCTGTCTGTCATGTTGACGAGTTCAAGTGTCACAATTATGATATTCTGACAAGTCAATCAATGCCATCAACTCAAAGGTAGGAAAAAACCAAAAAAGAAGTTTGAAATCCTCGTGCAGTTACAACAGACACAACACGCCCCGCCGCTTTACGAACACAGAGTCGAGTGAAGCACAATGGGACGACACAGTACACAGGACCTGTGCTGTAACTTCCAGTGTGAGAACAACAGGGCAGTAAAGTACACAAATCTCCAACACAAAAATCACAAATTCTCGGAAGTCTGGAACATATTGCTCGGTCCTGATTCAGTCCCTCTCTATTTCTTTGTATTTAGGGCTTTCACAGGCATGACGAATTACAGCAATCTCAAACACTACGAATTCGACTTACCCATGTTTGACTGTGGTTAAACTTACGTCAATACCAACCAATCCTGATATTTGGGTTCATGCACAGGGTGGGTGTTGCTATTTCATATTTGTTTTCATCAAACTGGCTTCACTCTCTGCAATGAAAATATCCGTTCTCGTTCCTTCATTTCTATTAATTTGTTATAATTTTTACTGACCGCAATAGCCAAATTCACTATCATTTTCTTTTCCATGAACATTTTTCCCAATCAGGTGCAAACTTTGGAAACTCCTGATTTGCCCCAACTGAGTGGTAGTGGGAACCCTGAGACAGAGATAGACTGGCTGTGTGCCACAGCAGGAGGTTTGTTGAAGGAGGTGCGTCCTATGTCACAGGTCTCTACCTTGAGGGACTGTGCCGACACCTGCCCTTCCTGGATCTCCACCACACCTGGTGGTGAGCACACAAGGGAAAGAGAGAAGAGAGGGGGGAGGGGGGGGGGAAGGGATGGGGGTGCATACACTCAATTATTTATTTTGGTTTGGCATCATCTTTGAATAAAAGCAGATTTCTGAACTCATTTTATGGATCATGGTAAGTCTGACTTTAAGCAAGGTTGACTTAATCAATTTACAAGGAAGTAAATCCTTGAATGAAAAATATGTGGCAGGACCACAGTACATTATGGCCCTTGTTGCTTTTATGGGTGCTTTTTGTTTCTGTTTTGTTTTGCTTGGATTATTTTTATTTCTTTTTTTTGGTGAAGTCTGGAAGCAAGAAATTTGTCATTCCCATGAGCATGTACACAAAAATATAAAAGAAAACATAGAGAAAACCTCAAATCTTTTTACATAACTTTGCCACAAAAGAACATCTTTTGATACATTAAAATATGATTTTCAGTGACAATACCACTAGACCAGAGGTGACCTTTAGTTTAACCAATCAGAACAGCAAAGGCTTAGCGCTCTGCAAGGTGGAACTAAATATCAAAAATATACAGCGAACCATTTTTTCTACACTGATGTCATTTGGGAAGTGTAGTAAAAATCAAAGGCATTGAATTTTGACACAAACGGTGAATTTATAACGTGGAGTCCGGATAAAGTCAACACCCTCGGGACCCAAAAAAAGAGTTGACTCGAGAGGCAATATCCGGCGCATTGTTGTTGATGGATAGGAGGAATGTGCCTGCGTCACGCACCTGTTATACTCTCCACCCTTCTCTCCCGACATACACACAGTTTAGTCACATTGCTGTGACACATGTGAAGTGACCAACAGCCAAGCCTTCGTTGTGCATTACATCGAGTGGTTGAAAATGAAGTGAGTTGAGTGAAACATTCTCTATTACTCTTTTGCAAGGATTTTACTACCCCATTCTATTAACCACTAGACTCGATGTGACCGACCTTGACGCCTGATCAATGAAAATGGTGCATTTTGTAAATACTGCAAGGTTAAAAATAGTTTCTTTTCCCACGCTATACACTAGAGGACATTTTCTCAGCTGTTGCCATTTGACACGTACATTTTAAAGACTCATTGAAATGGGTAAAAGATGTCAATGGGGACTCTGTAAGTCAGACAGCCGTTACCCATACAAATTAGAAAGGGGGGTTATTTTCGTGAAACCCAAATCTGACTTAGAATAGTACCTTCCATGGATAAAAGCATGAGGTCGACCCCATGATCAACTGAATGATAAAATCAACAAAGACAAGTATATCTGCTCCAAGGTAAGGTTTGGTGGTTTTATTTGAAAATTGTTTAATCATTGAGATTGTTTAATTTTTGTTGTCTACCAAAATTGTTTTCTGTCGTATATATTTTGTTTAGAGTGAATCATCTCTTCTTGTTTGTGGATTGACCTGTTCTCTCAGTTAACTTTTGTTCTAGTCTATCATCTTACTCTCCCCTGGGGTCATCTGGGCCCCAAACCACGCAACACAGGCCAGGCCTTACCCATGTTGTGTGCTGTGACAAAAGCAATGTGGTTAGTCTGGGGCTTGATGCGGATGTAGCCACTCTCTCGATGCATCGGCACTTTGGTGTCTGGGTGCCACGAGCACATCCTGTTGGAAACATGACAACAGCACAGTATCGTACAGCACTGCAATACATTATAGCATCACACTATAACAAAGCAAGGCAACATACAACACAGTAACACAATATAAAACGGAAGTACACTTACATATTATAAACAATACAGAGCAACACACCACACAGCACAGTGACACAATATAACTATAACACTTCAGGTACACAGTTATATCATTCAAAACACCAGAACAACACAGGATTTAATGTAGCACAGAGGGAAATGAGTGAGTCAGAGTGCTATAGTATAGCTGTCATTGTGGTTTTTTTGCGACCACAATGGCAAATTTGCAGCCGCAAAATTCAGTTTTCCGCAACTTACCGCATATTTTTCAATTTTCCATAAAATTTAATTTAACACCCCTTTTTGTAATGAAAAAAAAAAAGAAAGCACGAGCAAAACTAACACACAGCTGTGTGTGCTTGTAATTGTCACCGTGTGGTATTCGCAGTGCACAGAGGTGCTGATGCAAGCGCACAGTGGAAGCGGGTGTTTAGGTAGTTAGTAGTTGTTTAGGTAGTTAGTAGTTGTTTAGGTAGTTAGTAGTTAGCTCCCAGTGGAGCTCTTTACGATTGAAAACTATAACTGTATTTACTATTTCCAGCTCCCCACAATGTATTATTGTCATGGTCACCCATTGGCGTCTCACAGCGTTCTGATCTCATTGGCTAAACATGTGCTATTTTTTATATGTTCTTTTTGAGGGGGGCAATCTGTGATTCTTTTTGTCACTTGACTTGGAAGAATTGTCTTAGTAAACAGCTATCATTCTACAACCATGTACTTATTTTTATTTACTATTTATCCCGATGCGTTCCCCCCTTATAAAGTGAATTAGGTTTTAGAACAGAGCTATGCTAACATGAGATTTTCTTTTGAGCCTCCTTCCATAAGTTATTTGCACAGGGGATCATTGGGGAATTATAATACAAACAATTGACATAGTTTGTAATTTACATAAAATGCTGTTAATTTTTTATCTCTGATTTCCACTTGAGCTACTTTTGTCATCAATATTTGTCAATATAATCGCGAATTCTTTCAGTCTAGTCACAATTAACCCAATGTCCATCCTTTGGAGAAGGCAGAAAAAAGTTAGACCACGGCCTTTAACACGACCTACTGAGAAAACTACTAGACTGCATGAAACAAAATCTGCACAAACTTACGCCTCAACACTTATTGAAACACAAAGCACAATCAGAAATAAAGTTGTTTGTGTCTACTACATTTTACTGATTAATTTTCATTACCGATTCATTCAAAAACAGAATACAATTTGTTCCATTTTTTATGAGACCCCAACGGCAAATATAATACAAAAAGAGAACAAGACTTATACTGTCATGGAGAGAATTCCTTCATCCAGCTTGCTGATACATGTAATGGACGGAGACATGTATATGTTGGGTTTTAACTTCCTGATGTGAAGTCTGGGTGTAACATTTAGCCATTTTGATCGTGAAGCTTTGCAAGACGGCAATGAATAACTAAGAACAGTCCAATTTGACAGCATGATCCAAGGTTTGTTATTGCTCGAAAAGTATGATAGATAATAAATACATTTATAGTTTTCACCCGTAAAACATTTCCGATTTTGTCTTTGTGGGACATTCACTTCACAGTGAGAGCACAAGCATGGGGAGGGAAAAATATGAGACTGTCATAATTAGTAGGCAAAATGGTAATCAGTATCTGATAATGGGTCCTTTGACTACTGAGTACCGCCCAGCCAACTCTCAATTATACCTTATGGAAACCCATTCACCCGTTCAAAAATTTTTCGATACCCAACAACTATGAAGTCCATTAGTAGCTTACACCCATGCTTTGTTACGATACCGTGCAGTGGCTCTCTATGTATTTAAAGCTTTAACTCTTTCAGGACGGAAAAAAGTTTGGGTGTGGACCGAATTCATTTTTTTACCGCCAGCGTGAAATTTGACTAATGTCACAAAAAAATGGATTACGTAAAAAGTTCTGGCCCAAACTAAAAACTTTATGCATCAATCAAAAGGAGAAAGGCGAGAGAATAATATAATATAGGTTATATAGCACTTGATTATCATTCTCAGTGTACAATGTACCATTCAAATTGGTCGAAAATAAAAAACCATGCACAAAAAAAGGTAACTCGCAACTTTATGATCACTTTTGGACCCATTGCAGTATGTTATTTCTGTTGTGCAACTCCCATAATAAACACCATTTATTTACAAGGCAGAAAGTTTTTAGTTTTTGAAAATTGATCAATATTTGACGAAGATATGAATTTTTTTTGGGTGATATTTATTTTTGATGATTGTACATTTCTTGATTGTGTAAGCAGTCCAAGAAATAACAAAATGCCAATATCAAACAACTTTCAAAACACTCCAAGTTGCCGGTTTGCATTTTGTTTATTATCTGTCACACTTTTCTGATAGTTATTTGGAAATAAAATTAACAACTGAGGGATTTACGAAACAAAAATCACGGCCCTTAGATTTACCGATACATCGGCAAAGGGAAAAAAGATGGCCGATGTATCGGTATACGTCCCGAAAGAGTTAAAGTTCAGGACATAGTCAAATTTTTTTTCTTATCTTTACTCCTTTTTTCTTTCTTTTTTTCAGTTTTCAAATTAAGTGCCCCTTTGGACAATTGTAACAGTTACGATTTTATTGTGGTGGTTGGCCACTATGAGATTAATTTAGCAAGTCTTAACAGCAGAATAAAAAAAAAAAAGTAGTTCCAATAATCTCTGTGGTGGTAACCCAGAAGCCTTACTTATATTCTACAATAGGTTTCATGCCAATGGGGGAAAACTCTGCCTCCTCGGAGTAGACAAAGTCTTTGATGGTTGGGTATTGACCCTTGCCCCCCTGCTCTCCTTCCTGGGACCTCCATTTGCCAAACAGCCAGGCCAGGGGAGCCAACATCTCATGGTGTGCTGCTGCAACAACAACAACAACAACAACAAGGAATTGGGGAAGGGTTGGCAGAGGGAGGAGACACTGAGACACTTTTTACTCTTTTTCTAGCAAATCAAATGTCTAGTTGGACAAAACTTTCATAACAATGCTGGTTGACACTAGATTGATCTAAGATGAGCAATATTGTTTCACCACAACCTAAACCTGCTTGGAAGCAAAATAAAAGTAAAATGAATGGGTCAGGACATGCTCCCCCAGGTAATTATTGAAAATTGCTCTTTAAAAACAGCCATCCAGGCATATTTTAAACTGTTTCTATCAGTATTTTTATTTGTCAATTATAGCCTATAATATTGTGCCTTTTGCGACAACAGTGGTCGCTGCCCTAGAACACAGTGCCTCAGCTCATGATCCGCCAAAGTGCACAGCTTTCCCAGGAAATTATTTTATTTCTATATAATTTCACCCTCTAAGCGCATGCTCCATGACAATCAGGACCGCATCAGAACATGGTTTTGAACGGAAAATTGACTCAAGGTTTCATCACTAATAGTTTGCCTCTCACAAAATGTTCGGATTAAGGAAATTTGACAAAAATTGTATGTATTTTAGAACCTATATTTTGACACCGGCTTTTGATGCAGCAGATCTGAGTAAAAATCGATATACTCTATACATAGACAAATTTGTTAACTTGGCAAAGCTAATTTTGATCTGTTCAGAAACAAAAAAAAGAGTTATTTATAAAAAAACGCTGAGATTTTTTTCTCGGTAGAATGGACTGCACAAAATGTACTAAACAATAAAAAGGAGCACCTACTATGATCACAATATTTGTTAAAATTGCTTTAAAAAACACAAACATCCAGTGACTTTTATCATAACTGAAATGTATGATACTCATTACATATCTCTCTCCCTCACACACCCCACACACACAAATACACATAACATTAACACACACACACAGACTGGCGTCTCATTCAGTGTCCTTTCAAAGGTTGTGAAGGCTGATATAAAGTACGCCTATTATTGTAGGGTATAGTCTTTTCCATTGGAAAGAAACATTTTTTTCTAAATAACTTTTTTTTTTTTAATTTCAGGAATGATCGTTTTCAAATTTTGTATTTTCAATGAGAATTTTTTTGTTCTCTTTTGCATATCAATTTTCACTGTCCGTTGTGGCATAAAATGGGTTTCAAATACTACAAAACAACAAGGCAACTTTCCTCGACCATCATTTCAATTAAAATCTTACATTATAACTAAAGGTCATAAGATTGTGCTTTCATTACCAATAATAGGTTCATAATGAAGGTAAAGTATTTTGACACTGATTTTTAAACACTTGAAAAAGCGTCAATACGAATACACCAAACCTCTGGCCGAGTAAAATAATATGCAAAGACAAAAAAGAAACCTGATCAAAAAGTAAAAGGATGTCGCTCGAATTTGAAACTTAGTTAATTCAAAAGAATTTTGAGCTGCATGCAAACTTTCAAGACAATGCATTTACCAGCAAAAAAAGTTATTTAGGAATAACGCTGTTTTTTGGTGGGACAGAGTACAGACTGCACACGACAACGGGGAGAAAGTAAGTCCCAGAAGCTGGTCGGCACCTTCAGTCATGGAAAGGTAACTCTGAAAGTGTGGAGCAATAACTCTCGTTTCGGAAAAGGCCTATAGTAAAGGTTGTTGTTTGGGTTCTCACAGTAGTGACAGTTATGTAATCAAAGTATCATCCTGAAAACATCTTGCCAAACTTGTCACAAGTCAGTTTGATCCTTGCTCCTCTATCACAATTTTTTCTCCTTTACGAAAACTAACTGAGAGTACATGCAACATCTCGGCTGATCAAAAAGTCTCTTTACCATGTATTTCCATTTAACTTCCAGTTTCTTTTCCTTTCTTTCTACAGCTGGCTTTGACTCACTTCGGCACTGTGCATCTATGCTATTTTCTGTTTATTTCCTTGTATTAAAATCACTTTTCTTAACTTTTGTTTCTGCAAATGACAACAGATGTAAAATTTCTTTTGAATTGCCTGAAAAAGGACAATAAAGATTTGTATTATTATTATTATACATTTCCATTTAAAATAACACTTGTCTACACAAGAAAACAATAGCACCAAAAATGACAAGAGATGGTAAATTTGGAATTTATATGCTTACTCTTCATAGCATTACAAAGGGAACTAACAAACACAAAGAGAAGGACAAAATACGGGTGCAAGGTTTAAAAAGAGCACCACCTACTTGTTTGTGCAGACATTCTCCTCACAATAAGTAATGGATGAATTACAGCTGTTCTCATGAGGAGCCACTTAGTGCCTAGAACAGAGATGTAATCACAGTCAGTGCTGCTAGCCTGACCTCTTTAGCAGCAAATAGTAATGAAAGAGTAAAACAATTGTCTTTTGAGACAAAAAATAGCAATCACACTATTGTTGCACCCAAAAAGGACAAACACACACAGCACCTATCAAACTCAAATCCAGTCAACCACTTGGATATCTAAATGAGACTAAAGAATAGAGGGCACCTTTTTTTTCAATTCAACCATCAATATATTTCACAGAAGAAATAACCCATGTAAAACAATGACAAACAGAACATTGGGAAATCACTAACCCACCTTCAACAGAGAATGTGAGATGAGCAAATAGCCCAATCAAATTTACTAAGCAAGAATAAAATCGATCATTGATTGCTTCACAGTAGTCTTTGCTCAAACATTTCCATTACTACGTCCACCACCAATTTATCCCAAGTTCATTCTGTAGAGGCTTCTTTTGATGAATAGGTAAACAGCATAACCATTGACCTTGCATACCCATTGAGCTTTGATAAAAACCCAATAAAAAAAGTTCAGAGAGAAGGTACAAACATAGTCAGTCAAAAAAAAATCATCAGGACCTACAGCAAACTATACAATCACGCCCTGATAAATAAAATGGCTGTCTATATAACTTGCACAACCAGAAATAGCGAGTTATCATTTGAATCCGTCACGAAAGGTTTTCTATTTTAGTTTGACCTGTCAAAAGAACTGGAACATCAGTCGTGCGTCGAAGGGTTGCTCTATCATGTCGCTGAACCAGCAGAAGGCTTCAACTTTCAGAGTTATTTCTCTTGGATATTCCTCCATTGTCAAAACTGACACAAACAAAACCTTGAACTGTTCTGTTCTGTTAAACGTATTACAGTAACGATGATCTCCAGACTAAGATAGCGAAAAAGGGTTGAAAATTCAATCAATCTGTTGCAAAAAGAATATAATAAATAAATATGCTAAATAAAATAAAAAATAAAAAATAAACGTAAGTAAAGTATCTTTTGGCTTAAACGCTTAAACGTAACTCACTTATTAATGCACAAAATAAGAGTAGCTTGTCTAAACCTAGACTTTTTCACTAAAGAGCTCATGTTCATTGCGCATGTCACACCCACTGTTATTGTTTTGGTTCTCGTCATAGCAGAAATGGAAGGTGAGAGACCAAAGGGATTAAATCATTTCCTCTTTGAAGAGAAATGAGCTCACATTTTTCACTCTTAATTTAAACCCTTTAAATGGGTAGCTAAATTTGATGAAGATTAGAGAATCGTCGTGCCAGAAAATATTAAGAGAAACTTATAAAGAAACTTCATCTTCTCTGCTTGTTCGCTGTTGTCAGATACCAGCTCATACTCTACCTAGATTTATCAAACTCTCCTGGGGAAATCAGCTGAGTTGGTTTCATTAATTCATTCATGCATTTATTCATCCATGGATCAATCATGACGTGCTTTTTAAAGATAATCTTCCTATTTTTTCTAGCCTTATTTCATTTTTTGTTTTGTTTTGTTTTAAGTTGCGAAAAGAAAAAAGATGGCCTATCATTCTTCTTCTCTTTGTGTTCACTACCTAATTTACAAATGGTAGATAATTATGCTGTTTTCCTAGTAGGTTTCTTAGAAACAAATTGGAGTTGGATGGGGGAAAGATATGATTAGCCTGACTTAAAGGCTTATAATGGCTGCTAGTACTTCAAATCAAGGTGGAAAAACCCTTGACCAGTCCAAACAGCATGAAGGCCATTATCATTAGTGTGTTTTGTCTTGTACCTAATACTAGGGGAGTAGGCTGCCAGTGAATGCTAGGTGTAACAGGTTATGAAAACTTGCAAAAGTAACTGAAGTTGTATCTGATCTTGTGATCAAAGTAAACGGAACAAACCAGCATGTGGTGGATGTCTGCTAAGCTGAACCGAGTGATTCGTATGCTAATAAGCCACAGGATGGCAATGGAATTAAAAGAACTCGTGATATAGTTGTAGTCGAGTGTGTTCTTGAAAACATCACTTCTGTGCGGGATGTCTTTGAATGTGTCCATGAAGACTATTGTGTGTACGACCGGAGAATTCAATGGCCATGTGAGAGACGACCTCCTATCTGGATGTCAGACTATATGCCAAATTAGATAGTGATCTAGCGCTCAAGGAGGGATGTGCTGTTTACATTGCGATAAGTTAAATTGTATGTGCGTCGTTGCAAAAAGGTGCATGTGAACGGCAGTGAGGCAGAGGAGGAGACTAGAGAAATGAGAATAATACATCTTTATTGAAATTAAATTATCCATAGAATGATGATGATGTTGACTTGATTCTTCATCGAAAGGAATCGTCAGTTCAAGTTAAAAAACGATTTTTGCAACTGATGATTTTTTTCTCCAAAGTTTCTGTTCTATATGAAAAATTATCATCAATAGGCAGTCGTTTGGTGTATAAATATACCCATAAAATTAAATTATAAACTTTAAAACTATTTTTTCGTAATATAACGGAAAACTTGTAAGTCTGCAGTTGTTTCGAGTTTGTTACCAGTAGGCAATTTGAGTTCTATTCTTCCATCTTTTAGATGATATCAGGTTTTTTATTATAGAAATGTTACTTAAAGAGAGTATTTTGTTGAAGTGAAACTCTAGAGTTCAGATGACCAAATTTGTAAGTGCCTTGCTTTGTATCTGTTTAGCTGAAAGGGCTATGCTCATTCAAAAGGTATATTCACAGTCTGTTAAATTATTTAGTCTGAAACTGTTTTACTTTTAAAAATGACAGTATCTACTGTCACATTTTTTGGGCTAAATCATTCATATTCTGCCATTCAACCACATATAGATTCTTTCAAGATCTGGCTCACAAGTGAAAAGAGGAGACTATTACAACTGAAAAAATTTGTTTTCAATACATACGGATTGCACAAAAGCAACTGTGTATTAGGAATGTCTGCAAGAGCTGGAGAAAATAGAAGCAGACGACAGGGTTAGAAAGAAGTAGATCCAAAAAACGCAACGGTAGGGAGACAGAGGGTCAGGAAGTGGTTGCTCAGAAGACTAGTGCATGGTTCATATTATTACAGCACAAACATGGCACAGATTAGCACGATGTTGTCAATGTCCGTCTGAGTACAGTCGCCTCAGAGAATACGAGGGCACAGCCAGATCATGAATTGTTTGAAAGGCAGTGCAGACAGTATAGCAGACAGCACGTATAACTACACTACATGGATTTCACTCATCTGCACGAACTGGCCAATCTGTTGGAGCATGCAATCACTGACAAAATTTTGCTTCAGATGCTGACAGACTGGGGAGGACATATCCATGGATGCCTCAGAGAAAGTAGTACGGATTCCTCATAAATCTCAGCAGATGCTCTATCGTACGCCATCCGCTGCATCCATATGTGGGTGTGATTGGGGTTTAACAGGCTGCATCTATCATCATATGTGTGTGCATGTTGATGACGGTTGGTGGGTGCTGCTCTACATTTTGTCTATTCAGACTCGGGTGGAAGTTTTTTTTGTCTTAAATCCAAACAGTCACTTCTTATTATTATTTACCAAGGTTTACTGCCATCCCTGTTTCATTTTTTTTTTTTCCTTTCATTTAGTATGTTTCATTGTTGACCGTTGAATATAAAAGCTGAGGTGTGAGATTGTTTTTTTCCTTTGTCCATTGCAGTGAATTTTGCTACCCTGACATATGAGAGTGGCATCCATGAGTATGATGATTTCCCGCACACCTTGTCTCCTGTCTACATTCTAGGGCAAGCTTACAGTGCCATCCACAGTAAGGTCTTGTCCTTATAGCACTGGCCGCATACCTGCATCATCTGAATATGTGCACACTAAAGCCTGATGACCAAATTTTTATTGCATAATGTCACCAAGCAATGATTGGATTACTGCGTGCAACGTGTGGGGGAGTGTCTTCGTCTTGTCTGGTTATCTTAAGCAGAGAATTAACAATGAGCAGTTTGTTTCAAAGTAAGCCAGACGAGCATGAACGGCTGATGTAGATGTACTTTAGTGTTTGGCCACTGCTAATAACTCATCCCGTATCACTGTCCTCTCTCCGAGCGGCCCCAGTACATGGTCAGAATGTGGCAGGGTTTTTACAACAAAAGCTACCACTAAAAAACTTTGAAGAATAGGATGTGTTAAATACTATACATATTATGAACAATGAATGAATGCAGTATCATATAATGGAACATATTTTGTATTTCAAGGTCCCTTATATTGGCAGTGAAGTTGACCTTGCAGGTTTTCTTCTTTTTTTTTTTTCCGTTCTATCATCAGTAAAATAATTTTCTTTTCTACCACAAAAATGAATTTGGAAAGCTCATTCAATGCCCTTTTCAGTGATGGTTTTAAATTTTGAAATTGATCAATAAATACATTTTTTATGATTTTTTAAATGAAATTTTTTCCCAAACCCCCAAAAATCTGATGAGCCAATGATAATGGATGACTTTTGATTAATTTTTTAGACTGAAAAGTGGCGCCAACACGGTTAGTTTTGTTTTCAAGCAAGGAATGGATGTTGGGAACAGTTAATTTCAAAACATCTGGGAATTCAAAGTGTTTCTAACGTATACAACGATATTAAAAGTCGGCCGATAATTTTGGCTGTGACACTTTTGTGACATGGTTTTGGCTGTTTTAGTCTGCCAGTCACACTCGGGTTAAAGGAAGAAGAATTGATTCAATGAATAGATGAAATTGGTCAGCCCGAGGCATTCAGCACTGTGTGTCATTATGCGCAGCCAATGATTCGACCACAATACAAGTCCACAAGTGATCCTACACACAACAGAATTTACTTTACTTTGTGTGTCAGGGTGGCGGATGACTCAGTTGGTAGGCCTGCTGTTCTGGCAGTGGCCAGGCGAATTTGGTGCCGTGGCAGGTTCTGGGTTCGATTCCCTCCTCTGACGTCTTCCTGTTTTTTTCCTTTCTCTCTATGGTTTTGACTCACCTCGGCACTCTGTCTATACTATTTGCTATTCATTTTCAATTGTGTGTCCTACAAACTTATTCTCTCTGTGGCTGTCTGTCTTAATTTCTCTCTCATCCTCTGTGTGTGTGTGTGTGTGTGTGTGTGTGTGTGTGGGTGTGTGTATGTGTGTGTGTGTGTTTGTAGCTATGTGTGCAATAGGGAGTGAGTCTGTTTCAGTATCTTGCAATAAAGAGAGACAGACAGACATAGAGATTTGCATACAAGTAAAAATTGAATTAACTTGCATTGGAATAATAGCTTGTTAGGCAAGATGACAGGTAGGTAACAACGGAGATGTCAGCCTATTTGGACAGGGATACCTGACTTGAGCGGAGAGAGTTGAACATAGAATATTAAGAGAAACATCAGGGTCGAGGGAAAAATAAACAAAGATAGAGAAAAAAGAAACAAACAAACAACCCCCCCCCCCCCCCCCCAGAAAAAAATAAATAAAACCAATGAAACAAAAAGAGACATGAGACATAAGAAAACCAAGAAAAGAAAAAAAAGAACCAAAAAAAAGGCAGCATTAACTTAAACGGAAAGACAAAAAGAAAACAACTAAACAAAACGAATAACAACAAAAAATAGCCTCCAAAATCAGCTAATGGCTGTTGTGTGTGCTAATAGTTTACTACGAGCTTAAAGATAGCAGTCTACATGGGGTTTCAGATTTGTAAAAAATGCAAATGTAAGACAAGTTTTCCGTTAATGCATCCATGGCCGTGCATACTTTAGATGAAGTGGTTGTATTGCAGGTACTCGGCACATCATAATTTACAGTTCTTAAGCCACACACAGTCACCTCCTCTATCGCACATATGGCTTATCTGCACGGCTGCATTGAACTGCATGATTTTTCAGCCCATCCAAGCAGCATGCAGATATCAGGTGCCTACAGTGCCCGTGCTTGGTGACAGTCAGACCAAAATGTTGCCCATATCCTGACAGAGCAGGTCCCTCAAGGCACAAAGTGAACGTCAGATAGTTGTAATTTTTGTCCAACATTTTGGGATCATTCTTTTTAACAAAACTTGCTCTTGGTGGGTCTAAATTATGCCCCCATCGACAGTAATACTCAGTTCCACTGAGTCAGTCGATATAATTGAAGAAGAAGAAGAGAACATTTAAATTTTTAACACTAAATTGATTTTAATGCTGATGAGCGCTGAAAGTCTTGTTATAATTAATCAAAATTCAATTTGAATCAATCAAAAGTTGTTGCTAAAAAACTTTTCTCTCATGATGAGCTGATATTGTGCTTTCATTTGTGACGGGGGAATTTTATTGCTTGATATTTTTCAGACAGAGAAGAGCTCAGAGAGGATGTTTTATCAAGAATATGGATCACCTACCGTAAGGGATTTCAGAGTATTGGTAAGGCATGGCCTATTTTTTCATCGTATGTACGTCTCAGTTACCAATTTACTATTATGTTAGGTAGAAATCCAGTCGCTTCTCTATTTCTTTGTCATGTGAAATGAGAAACCAGTCTTATCCAATCTCGTGCCAGTCAGTGCCATTGTAGAATTCAAATTGGTCGAAGGGACATCTAGTCTCATGCTGTGTGTGAAAGCATGAACAGTTTTAAAAAAAGTAACAAAAAGATAAGGCTTGCAATCTAAGAGAATGAGGCTTGCCCATTCACTTACCACATTGAAAAAGCTCACGACCAGGGCGTGTTATTAGTGGTTTTCAAGTCTGTTAATATGTAATTGATATCAACATATGTTATAAGACAGAGAAGAGGGGGGGTGGGGGGGAATGGAAGAATCGGTAATGAAGGTGGAAGGCGATATAAGATTTTATCTATGCTTCGTAGTCCCCATTAACAAATTCTATGCTGCACAAATTTTGAAGTTTTAAGTCCTGAATTTTTAATAAAAAATGCAAGTCAATATACTGGTTATTTGCCTTAATTTGGCTATGTGACCTCAAATGAAACATATTCAACCAGTGAGAAATAGTTCCGCAATTTTTTTAGATCTCATGTGCAAGAGTTGGGCTGATAGGTGTTATGTTTTGTAATAACTTTTTTTTTTCTTTTTTGTTTATAGCAGATCCATACATTATTTACCGAGATGAAATTCAGAAAACTCAAAGCTAGAAGCCTTGCTCTTTGTTTTTCCTCCTCGCCACCATCCTCATGCAGACAGCTACGCTAACATCAGACTAGGTGACTTACTCCGTCAGCGGAGAATTACGATGACCTTTCCTGACACAGATGACAAATATCTGCTGCAACATCTGTTGTATCACCGTCATCATGTTTTCATTTCAGATCGCCAATCTTTTATGCCAATCTTTTATGCATCTGCTATGTAAAAAAACCAAAATGCTTCAACAAAACATAACTTGTTTATCAATCCACCCTCACAGGATTTGGAGTTACCGAAAAATTCCTTGGTGCTTTAAAATGTCATCTAAATATATATGTGTCTGTGTGTGCATGTATTTATGTATGTGTGTGTTTGTTCATGTATGTGTGTGTGGGTGTATGTGTGTATGTTTGTGTGTTTTTATGTGTATGTGTTTGTGTATATGTTTATGTGTATGTGTTTGTGTATGTATTTGTATGTGTGTGTGTTTATCTATGTGTGTTTGTGTGTGTATGTGTATTTGTGTGTATGTATGTGTGTGTGTGTGTGTGTGTATGTGTGTTTGTGTTTATGTATGTGTGTTTGTGTGTGTATGTGTATTTGTGTGTATGTATGTGTGTGTGTGTGTATGTGTCTATGTGTGTGTGTGTGTATGTGTCTATGTGTGTGTGTGTATGTATGTCTGTTTGTGCGTGTGTGTGTGTATTTGTGTATGTGTGTGTGTATGTATGTATGTATGTATATATGTATGTGTATAATGTGTACAATGTGTATGTATGTATGTATGTATGTATGTATGTATGTATGTATGTATGTATGTATGTATGTATGTATGTGTATAATGTGTATAATGTGTGTACAATGTGTGTGTGTGTGTATGCATGTCTGTGTATAATGTGTATAATGTGTGTACAATGTGTTTGTGTGTGTATATATGTATGTATGTATGTGTATAATGTGTATAATGTGTGTACAATGTGTGTGTGTGTGTATGTATGTATGTGTATAATGTGTGTACAATGTGTGTGTGTGTATGTATGTATGTATGTGTATAATGTGTATAATGTGTGTACAATGCGTGTGTGTGTATGTATGTATGTGTATAATGTGTGTACAATGTGTGTGTATGTGTATGTATGTGTATAATGTGTGTGCAATGTGTGTGTGTGTGTATGTATGTATGTGTATAATGTGTTTACAATGTGTATGTATGTATGTATGTATGTATGTATGTGTATAATGTGTGTACAATGTGTGTGTGTATGTATGTGTATAATGTGTATAATGTGTGTACAATGTGTGTGTGTATGTATGTATTTGTATAATGTGTGTACAATGTGTGTGTGTATGTATGTGTATAATGTGTACAATGTGTGTGTGTGTATGTATGTATGTGTATAATGTGTATAATGTGTGTGTGTGTCCATGCAGGGGGAGTGGGGCCCAGTGCAGACAATGGCTGGGGATGCATGCTGCGCTGTGGCCAGATGATGTTGGCACAAGCCTTGATGCTCAGACACCTGGGCAGAGGTAAGTGTGGTGTATTGATCCACGGAATTGTAGAGGTCAAGCATTTTTGTTGTAATCGGTTGCCGAGAATTTAGGTTTCCTCGAATTTCAACAACGTTTGGACAGTAGGTCCAGAGGGTAATGTTGTTTTATATTACTGAGATAACGACATTTCAAAATGAGAACATCGGGAATAGCCAGGCTTCACACCAGTACCATCGCAATTCTATCCTTGGCCGAACTCAAATAGGAAATGCTTCTGGTGGCTGTGCCCTGGTTAGATTCAAGTACACAGGTAAAGTAAAAGGGGTACCAGGGGAAGGCATGAAGCATCTACAAAATGAGCCATATTCCTGCAGAGAATACACAATACCGTGGTGTGAGTATGGAAGCTTCCGTAAGGACTAAAGAACAAAAGAACAAGTAGACTGGACGTTTCGGGTGATAGTCCTTACGGAAGCTTCCATACTCACACCACGGTATTGTATTCTCTATGACAACCCAGCTTCCAGCAGCCCTCTACTTTTGATCCATATTCCTGCAGAGAAATGGAAGGTGACTGCAGATACAACAGGCAAGAAAATTAGTGGTGAAAGAAAATAACAGCAAGCAAGATAGCATGTAGCTAAGGACATCAAGTAGACTACACGGATGGTTGTATAGTGGTGCCTGCTGTCAAATAATTACCCCTGGATAGCTTGCATATCAGTCGAAGGTTGTCCGATGCCTCTTTGAAGGCAAAGCTGTGGGAGCCTTGTGGTGCTGGTGGTGTTGGTGGTGTTGGTGGTTGTGGTAAAGATGTAGAGACCGCCTCTCTTGCTTGCTTATTGGTGGCCAGGTTTGAACCCCTCCCTGGGAGTTTTGCTGTGGGGATTTATTGTCCCTTACATTTTATGTTCTGTTCTTCTTCTGTGTCTTTCTGTCCATTGTCAGCGGTGTCATTGTCCTCTCTCTTTCCCTTGATCACTTGTCACTCCCGTGCACCTGCTACTTGTCTACTCCTATATACGCCTGGAACATTATCGGAGAGCAGTTGGTAGAATCAAAGCTGCGGGAAGCTGGAATTAAAAAAGCGACAGGTATGGAAGCTTCCATAACAAACAGAAACAAACTACAAATGACGTAGAGAATTTTGCTTACATATTTATTATATATTTAGGAATAACGTGACCTCAGGAATAATTGAGATATTTGTTCAAGATTTGAGCTCGTTCTGGTCGTGAGGGAATTTCACTGTATGTAGTATTACTCTATCTAAACCTGCCATTTCTGATCTGATCTCATGTGTGTTGTTTTCAACCTGTGAGGAATTCATTGTTGGCATTCTCTATCCCTTTGTTATGTGTGTGTGTGTTTGTATGTGAATGTGTGTGTGTGTGTGTATGTCTGTGTGGATGGGTGTGTGTGTGTATGTGTGTGTGTGTATGGATGGGTGTGTATCTGTGTGTGCGCGTATTTATGGATGTTTGTGTGTGTGTGTGCATGTGTGTGTGTGTGTGCGTGTGTGTGTGTGTCTGTGTGTGCATGTGTGTATGTGTATGTCTGTGTGTGTGTGTGCATGTGTGTGTCTGTGTGTGTGTCTGTGTGTGTGTGTGTGTGTGTGTGTGTGTGTGCAGGCTGGAGGTGGAAGACAGGTAGCGAGGACCAGGACTACTGGCGGCTGCTGTGCATGTTTGAAGACAAGAAAAGCGCCACCTACTCCATCCACCAGATTGGTGAGACATTCACACGCCCAGACCCATGCGGCAGTGGCTGGTTGTTTTTTTTATTTTTCTGTATTCTTAGATGTAGGATTGAATTGTGTCACATCTTGGTCGTCAATCCTAGAAAGTCTCCTGTAGTTTAGGAAAACTAAAACGCATTTGTGCAGCTTTTTCGTCCGAGTTTTACATTATCATCATTAGACTATAATGCACTAGAATCCCTTTTAACGGAAAGCTACTTAACGGAAAGCTTCAATGAACCGAAAGGAAGTCAATTTATTTGCAAATTTCTTCCTTACTAGTGTGGTCAGTTCTTAAAGACTGGTGGCTTTTACCTCTTGTTTTGTAAGTGTTTAGTTCTTCAACCCTTGGCCAATTTTTATTTTGTAGATCCAGAATTCATGTAATCATATTTTTTTTATCTTTAATAAGTTGTATGTGACACACCAATTATTGGATAGTATGAAGGTTCTCCATACTTTTATAATTGACAAGAGGAGAATTTAATTCAGTTGATTTGGTCATTGTAAAGTCTGAACATCCCTTTTAGGAAGAAAATTTAGTTCGAGTAAAGCCACAACTGGAATGTTAATAAGATTTCCTGTGTGATTTGCTTTGTTCCCGCTCCTACAGCCTCCATGGGAGAGTCGGAGGGCAAAGCCATAGGCCAGTGGTTTGGACCCAACACCATTGCACAAGTCTTGAAGTAAGCACACTGTCTTGTCTGACGTCATTTTTGTCATTTTAGGTTTTGAACAACTGAAAAGCAGAGTAAAGACCATCCGTCTTTTTTTTCCTCTTCTTCTTCTTCTTCTTCTTCTTCTTCTTCTTCTTCTTCTTCTTCTTCTTCTTCTTCTTCTTCTTCTTC
>JBCIKM010189361.1:0-12925 GCA_039654465.1 Melibe viridis | reverse complement strand
TACTACTACTACTACTACTACTACTACTACTACTACTACTACTACTACTACTACTACTACTACTACTACTACTTTTGATACTAAGGTGAAATCAAAAAGCAAAGTGCATCTTACTGAGTTTTTTATTTTATATTCTGTGAAAAAATCTGTCGGAGCTGGAAATGGTAAAAATTATGTGGGGAAAAATGATAAAAAATACACCTTACTCAAGAGTTCAGGATATATAATGAAAAACTTCTTTTAACACTGAATAAAATATTGATGGGAAGAGCTGAAGTTTTTGTTCTTTAATTCATTTCCCAGGTCTTTCTAGGTGCAATATTTCCACCTCTGATTTTATTTTTTGTCAACATGAGCCTTGACAAAGGAAGGAAACTGTCCCATTTGGAAAAGATAAGATCTTTCTACACATCTCCTTTGACCAAGTTTTCAATTTTCACGGTAAATCTGTTATGGACTTTTGAAACTTATTCAAATAAAAAGTTTCCTATGTTTGTTTGTTTGTTTTTTTTTGTTTTTTTTTCTCCTTTTATACAATAAAAACTTAAAGCACAGTGACCCTATTAAGCACATCAGCCCTTTCAAGAACACTCCCATAATCACTGGCTTTTTTTGCGTGTACAAGTTATTATGATAAATTAAATCCTTTATGGTATGGGGAAGAAATTGCATTTAGTCATGAATTCTGGGGACGATCATGTTGTGAGCTTCTTCTCACAGCTGCTTGACATGGCTGTTAAACAAAAGAAATAAAATTTTGACCATAAGTGGCTGTATGAACAAAGCATAATCACGCTAGAAGCCACTTCAGAGGCATGATGATCAGAGGATTAACAACATATTTGTTTAAAGGCAGAAATTTTAAAGAGAAATTGACAGACAAATAAAGTTTTAAGAAACCACAACTTCAATGACAATTTGACGTTAGGATGGCACTTGAAGTGTATGTTCTCTGTCATACATCAGCTACAGTTAGCAGCAATAGAAATGAATGAAATGCTGTTAGCAGCAGATTAGATTACTAGAATGATATAGAGACCTCTTTTCCTCTGTTTATTTTTTTGTGTGAGAGATTCTAATGATGAACTTTTGATTAAAATCTTTAGTTTTTGTTTTATATTATTCCTATCTCAATATTCTTCAATTCAGATAATATAGTTTTAAATAAGATGATAACAAGCAATGATCTTTCCTAAATATTTGCCATTCTACATGATAAAGAGGTGTATTCCATTTGTACTTTCTTAAATATGGTCAGAATATTTTCTTTACAGCAATTGACTCGTCATTTTGATTTCATCTCTCTTCAGTTCACCTATGCGTGCTTTCTGGGATTGTTCTCCTATATGTTGTTGGTTGATTTCAAGGAAACACCATCAGTTACAGAGTGGATCTGCATGCTTTGGGTTGCTAATTATTTGATTGGTGGTATTCATGCGGTAATTATACTTTCTTTTTAATTACCTCAAAAGGGAATGAAAAATAATTTTTTTTCGCTGCCATCAGTTATCCTATAAATCCTTCGGAGTCATATATTTCAGTAAGTTAAAATTTCTAGGGGAGTGGAGATCTTACCCATCACCATTAAGTATGATTGAAATATAATCTCTGTATTATAAAACAGGCAAGAAAGGTGTAAGTAGAATCTTTGAAGTAGCCAGACAAGTAATAAGTACCAAAGTCACAAATTTTTCTCAATTAAATATTTGATTCTTCCTTAAACCCCAAAAGTATTATGCAGCTTTCAATTTTTATTGCTCCCATGACAATTCATCTGGATTCTTATATCAAAATTGATAAGTTCAAAATAATGTTTTAATGTATTGTGCCTTTGGTTTTAAAGATTTGCCAACAGCTGATCCATTTGCTCAGTTGGTAAGGTGTTTGACTCGCAAGCCAAAGGCATGGGTTCAAACCCTGGCCAGGGCTATTATGGTTTACCATGAACAACAGGGCATTGAGTGTAAGCTTGAGGAATAATCTATTCCCTTCATGAGTGCCTAGGCCACAACACTTTCATGTTCACAGGAGGACAATTCAATATATATATATATTTAGACAGACTGTTCTCTATAGAGATCTTTAAATGATCTGACACCAAACTAGTTCGGTATATCCATTGAAGTATCAGAAATTTTTGGTGGACATATATTGTTTATCACATTAACAAAGCTATCAAGGATGGAAAGATTTATGTTTTGAGAAAGAAAGTAGGACTAAAGAGTTCTTCTATGCTTTTTGTAATGAGAATCAAATCACATGATCTCCAAGTAAAATTTTGGATCATGGGTATGTACTGTAAACTGAACTCTAGTTTTTATTTTCTTTTTCATACCTTTGTTGGAATTAACGCTTCTGTTGTTTTCTTCCTTCCAGTTCATCCTTTTCCCATCTCCAACCCTCACAAGTAAACTAAGAGACTACTTTGGGACAAGGGACAGATTAGATGTATTCAATTTGTTGCTGGCTTTTACTGCATTTTGCATCAGGTGGAAGTATGTGTATGAGGGAAAAGTCATCTATTGTGTAAATATTGTCATCTTTTATATTCGAGTCCTGAAACTTTACACTGGAAACAGAACCCTGGGACCCAAAATCTACATGATAAATAAAATGGTGAGGGTTTTCAAAAATTTTCTTTAGGAGTAATCAAGACAGATGAAATAATTTTTATCAAAGGATGTTACCGATTTTCTTTAATTTTGAAACAAAATTGTTACCCACTTGGTTCTTTAAAACTCTTAAACATCTTTTGATACATAATATATGACATGTCATGCAATGAAAATTTTTATTTGATGACTTTGATCAATATTTCTGACCTGTTTGTTATATTCTTTTAAACCTGAAGTTAGTACATACTTGAGGAACGTTTATCAACGTTAATTTTTAATTTTTCTCGTCTTCACACTTCTAATAGACCAGTTCCTAGAGTGAGTGGATAAACATAAAAAATGGTCCATTTACTGAATTTTAGGACCTTTAACACTGAGATACTTTCATTAAAGAAGCATCACTCACCAAAAGATTATGCAAAATGAGATTTTTCTTCATTGTGAGATATTTGGAAATGTGACAAAAGCAGTTTTTGGAAAGGCATTAGTCATGTCTTAATCAACAAAATCTTTGCAAAATGTACCTGTAATTAACAAAATCTTCTGATCCTTATTATCTTTCCAGATTGCAGAGCTTGTCATGTTTTTGATGGTTTTGTTGGTGTTTCTACTTGCCTACGGTGTTGCAAGCCAGGGGCTTCTGTACAAGCACAGACATCATGACTGGGTCATTTTGAAAGACATTCTTTACTTCCCCTATTGGCAGATGTATGGGGAATTATTTCTGGAAGAAATTGAAAGTAAGCAACACTCAACTACTCAACATTTTGGATTACGTTCTTATCAAGCTGATGTCAAGTCTTTTCTTTTGGTGAAGATGTTATTCTAAAAAAGTTGACAATATTTTCTTTGTTCACTTAGATTTAACTTTGAAAATACAAGTGCAATTATCTATTTTGAGTGGATTTTAAACATCAATCACAACAAAATGTAGCAAAACTTATTATTGGTGTTGCAAACAGACCATATAACTCCGGATTTTCTCGAAATGGAGATATAGAAATGGAATGTAGCTTGACTAAATACCCCTATTTCAATGCCATCAGATTTTATAATTGAATATTGATTATTGAACTACAATGCTGAAGGACTTCGTGAATTTCTCTGCTTTGTTTGATTTGTTTATATCAGTTTTTATCTCTCCTGCACAAGAAACAACAACAGACTTAAGTAGTTTGCTTGCAACACCAACGTCATGATGTATGAGATAATGAATTTAACTGGGGTAAATTTATTGGAGTGTAGCTGTAACCAAGCTACACTGACAGACATTTTTACACAAAAGGAAAAAACTACTGACTGCTTAGATCATGTCTCATGTCTGGTTTTTCCTTTAAACATTATTTTCAGCCGATGATTCCTGCACTGCAAGTCTTACTGCAAAATATAACGGCACATTATTAGATGAGGACAACACATGCAGAACCTTCCATCCCCTGGTTCCCATCTTATTAGCTTTCTACCTGCTGGTTGGGAATGTCCTTTTACTCAGCATTCTTATCGCTATATTTAGGTAATAATCTTTTAATGCTATTTAAAATTAAGTAATAATCTTTCAGTGCTATTTATGATCTGTGAAAAGAAAGAAATGTTGCAAAAAATCTTAAAAGGGTTTGTGCTGTGTTGTCCAACACATCTGTTTTCAGTTCTTGTTATTGTTACTAGCTGCATTGAACTCAAAATTTCAGACACATGTAGTGTTTTTTCTCATTTGATATTTTCCACTAAAATATTTATTTCACCAATTCAATTTCAGTGGTGCATTTTGCCAATGATTTCTTAGCTCCTTTTTTTTTTTTTGCTTTATGTTTAAAAAATTGAATTCTGAGATAAAGATACTGATGCGACTGTGAGGGTCATACCAAAAGTTTTTTTTTTACCTGACCATGAAGGAACATTGATAGAAAGCTTACATTTACAGTGAAAGTGAATGATTATCTTTATAGAATACATGCCAATTTTAATGAATTTCTTATTGCTAGTCTAAGAACTGGAGTGCTGTTTAGTAAATGGAGTTTGTTGTACTCCACCTGGAACATCAAAATAGAGAAATTTTAGTTTTGAAAATTTGAATATGATCAAGGATTTTGTGAGATGGGTCCCATTTTTGTTGACTCTTCCACAAAGAAGTGAATTGTGTGGATTATTGTCAAGAAAAGCCACAGAAACTGCATGAGAAAGTGTATTCCCATCCTATTTTTCACATTTTACCCCAACAGACTTTTTTAGTTTTAAAACTGCAAACTAAAGGTATTTTGAAACTGATGATGAGGTCTTAGAAGTGGAAGAAGGTTGGTTTTCTGACAAAGAGAGAATCATCTAATCTCAAGGTCTTTTAAAGGTCACACTGTGATGACAAAAATTTATAACTGTAGGAGTTGCCTACATAGAGATATATTAAGTTCAGTGCTAAGTTTCAGCTTTCTATCTTTATTTCTTCATGGTCATGAAAAACATTTTGGTATGCTCCTCGTATTTACCTTTTTATGAAAAGATGTCAAATATTTGTCTCATGACTAATTTTAGTATCAAGCTACTATTGAGATTTCTGATTGTAATATCTTTTGTCTTTATGGGCATCCATCTTTTATGTCAATAATAAATTTTAAAAATCTGTCTTTGCAGCCATGTTTTTGACTCTGTTGAGAAAAATTCCATAGAGATCTGGAAGTTTCAAATGTACTTTCTAGTCATGGAGTTTGTTGAAAGACCAACTCTACCTCCTCCTTTGAGTCTGTTGTCTTACTTGGGATATTCCCTTTTATGGGTTTACCACAAGCTGCCCTGCAGAAAGCCTCCCAACCAAAGTGAGTATTACTATGTGTCTGATGTTAAGAGTAAGTCCCTTTCAGCCTTTTTGGCTCACTGTGCAATAAGTTTTCAAGCCTGTTTATTGCACTTAGGTCAGAGTAATCTTCTGATCATTGATAAGGTTTTAGATGGATGATTGGATTACCAAGAATTCAATGATGAGAACAGGAAAATTTGTATGAGAGATACAAAATCATCCGCCTTTCATGAAATTAGTCTTCTAAATTTATACCCGGAATTATTGGCTTTGTTTTTTTGTTTTTTTTGTTGCTTCCCTTTATAAATTGAAACATTTCATAAAGCTATTGATTACCTTATTCACCACTTGGATGTTTTTCTTTTCATCAACATGACTGATTTGATCCTCAGATGACAAAGTTGATCTCCATAATGAGTTTTTGTCCCTCTTTGAGAAAGAAATGATGGCAAATAAGCTTAGAAGCATCAAGTTGGGAGAGATGAACAGTTTGGATATGAAATTGGAGGTTATTGAGGAAAGGTAAGCATGAGATGGTTTTATTATTGTTTTTTAAGGCAATAGTACAAAGGTTTTAGTTATATCACTAGGTGTTTTGTTTTGTTATCCATATCCTTCATACTGCCTAAGCAGTGTCAGGACCCAGCTCCAAGGAGCTGGGAAGAACTCTTGACCACAAGAAATGAAGACAGGCAGAGGGCCGGATCGTACCGAATCTTACGTGGCATAATGAGAAATACAAGGGGTATTACTTGATCTTAAGCCAAACAATAGATGCTATTGCCTTGGTGGGATCTGCTGATTGATAAAGATCAATGAACCAATTTACCAAAGGGTACTAGGGAAATGTCATATTTCCCACTATTTTGTATTCATCACATACAGAGAGTGACAGCCCTTATAGCACTACTGAGAGTATTACAAAAAAGTTATTACCTGAATTTACAGCAGTGCTCAGAGTATTCATTAATTTCAATTTCTTTTTTTTTTTTTTTTTGATTTGTTCATTGAAAATGTGGGCTTCTAAGTTTAAACAAAGGAATAAAGGTCCTTCTTAAAAAAAGGAGCTCAGCAGTAATTCATTTTCTAATTTCAGATAAATAAAGTGTTTTTTTTTTTATCTTCACAACTCATTAGAATGTTATTAAAACCCTCTTGCTTTGAACTCATTCAAATTTGTTGCTACTTTAAGAGACATCCTTTTGACATCTTCTCAATCCCAAATTTTGATTCCCACAATGTACAACTTTTATATCTCAGGTCTAAAAGACGACAAGAATTTAACTATTTTCCTGCAAAGATTTGTTTTGGTATCAGGAAATGACATCATATAATTTCATACTTATATGATATGACAAAAGCTAAGGGCAAAAATGTTTGTCACTTGTTCTAAATGTGATTTTTTGTTGTTGACCAGATTGGATGAACTTACACGTGTAATAGAGGATGAAATGCTTGCTGAGCATGAACTAGAACAGCCACGACAAGAAAGAAAACCAAATTTTGACACCCAGGAAAGCACTAGAAGTTTTCCTGAAAGTAATTACTCTTATGAGCCTCCCCCTAATCTGGCACCTGTACCTGATGGAGAAGAAACTGATGTGCCTTCCAAGTCCATTAAAGACAAAATTCCAGAAGAAGATCCAGCACCGTTTGAAAATGAAGAAAATATATTGAATGTTTTGTACAATGTAAGCATTCATTCTTTGAGTGATGTTTAGTTCAATTCACTTATAAGTTAAACCTAAGGTCTGCAAGAATAAGTTTTTGAAACACTATAGAATGTGAGCCCATCACTTATAACTGGGTAATTTAGCATTGATGATGTGTTAGGTATCAAATTAAAGGGAAATAACCCTTAAAACGGCCGGCCATTTTCCATGTTTACAGTGGGTGACAAGTGAGGTAGATTTTAAAAGCTGTGACTCGCAGTCCAAAAACACTCACTGAACAGCACAGGTTGAAGAGATGATCATCATGTTTGGCATCATTGTAAAGAAGAAAGATTGAAAAATAATTCTATGATGTTAATTTTGAATGTTTGGTTCTGTTTAAAAGAAAAGAGGCTGCAATTTGATGTTCCTGTTTAAAAAAAAAAAAAAAATAAGTAAAAATTCATGACTAACCTCTACATTCCTCACGAAGTGAAATTTAAAAACATACTCCATTGGTATTTATGATTAGTATAATCCAAAAGGAATAAAAGGAACTTTGAATTTTAAAAATCCATCAAGGCATTTTATAATTAGGACATTTTTTCTATGACCTGTGCAAGGAGTGAGCATTTCTCCATCAAAACTCGTATCAGTCACTATCATCCTCACCCCTACTGCAACTAAAATCATGATCAGAGGTGATAAAAACATTTCATCATAAAAAACTAACATATATTCAGCAGAAAACGATAAGAAGGCATCCCATGTCTCTTATTTTGATCGTTATCACCAATCACAGTTAGCCTCTAAGCTCATGGATCCTTCCAGGAAGTGAAAATCATGACAAAAGCTGATACAGTGGAATCTTATTGCAAAAAAAAAAAAAACACCATAGAATTCAAACTGGCACTATTTTCTTGCACGAACTTTGGATATTAGTATTCTACTTCCATGTCAAAGTGTTTATAGGA
The DNA here is from genome assembly GCA_039654465.1 of Melibe viridis. Taxonomy (NCBI): domain Eukaryota; kingdom Metazoa; phylum Mollusca; class Gastropoda; order Nudibranchia; family Dendronotidae; genus Melibe; species Melibe viridis. The sequence goes on along the minus strand of JBCIKM010189361.1, from coordinate 4,896 downwards.
ATATAAAAAACTCATACTTTGTGCCAAATATGAAATGATAGCAAGAATCACGATTGACTGTGACAGCATTGATCGCCGTATATGGGAAATACCGAGCCATGCTAGCAGTGTTGATCACAGTTTAAAGAGTCAAGACGTTTAAGTTTTGAAGAAAACAAAACAAGAAGAAGATCTCATACATGAAAGTAGTTGGAATTTATTAATTGCATATGATGTGATCAAAGGACTTGAAGCAGTACTAATCATACAATATATCAAATATTATGTTTCAATTTGATGTTTGATGATATGGTTTAGGGGTTGAATATTTTACCATAGTTATTATAGCCAGTGAAAAAAGTAGAAAGAAAGAGTTAACACATCTTGTGCTGGAATGATATTGAAACAAGAAAGGAAGTTTTCAGAACAATAAGGTATCCCAGTTAAACAAATTAAAAACTGTTTAACAAAAAAAAAAAAAAAGAAGAAGAAAGATTGACTTAAAGGGTTCTGAAAATGAATCAAGTCGTTCTGATACTTCGTTCCAACAGATTTATGATATTCAATGAATGAACAGTTGCGCTGTTGAAAATAAGGTATCTGGAATGTTAAAAATAAGGTATCATAATATTTTTTTCATTTCAGACATTAGCAAAGAGAACAAATATTTCTGAGGGTGGTTTTACTCAGTCTTTCAGCTTTTCAAAAGAAGGTTTTGTGCCTCTTATGATGAATATTTTAGTGTTGCATTGTTTTTTTTTTTATCACTGTATAGTTATATGAAGTTTGTTACAGGATTAAGTTTGTTTCAATTCAAATCTCATTTTACAGACGGAAGAAGACTTTTCAAGTGAAAAACATGATGAGAAGGACAAAAAGAAGAAAAAGAAAAAACACAAGAAAAGAGAGGCTGAAAGCCTGCTCCCGAATGAGACACCCAATATTCATCTTCCTGGAATGGAGACTTTATTTGAAAAGGATGAAAAGATTTCTGTCTGGGAGGATACAGGGGAAGATCAAAGCAGGTCTGCAACATTTGATGACATCAAAGATACTACCACAGACACCGGAGTGGCCAGCACAAGTTCTAAAGTTTTAGCTCCACAAGGTAGAGGAATTAGAAGGAGAACCAGCAGAAGGATGGATCCGGTATCTGACTCGGATGAGGAAGTGGCAATACCTGAACACATTTACTCTCCAAAAGCCTCTCCTAGCTCACCTCATCATACTTCTCATGCTGAAAAACCCATGGACAACTCCTCTGATGAAGAGAGGGTTGTGACCCAAGTTAGAACCCGGTTAAGAAAACATATTTCAAGACGACAGTTCACTCCCAATTTGGATGGATTGGATTAGCCTTTTAATGTTATATTACAGGTGACCTTTAAATATGTTTATTTTGTTATTGCTATTAGATGTTTACTCAATGCATACTAGGTTTTAATCCTCTGAAATGGATTTCTTTCATCATAATTCACAAACGGTGAAATGATATTGGTAAGGTCTTTTAAATGTATTGAGTTGTCAATATTGACTGACTCTCATCCAGTAAAAAAGTTTTATTTAATTTATTATGATATGTCAGAATTGTTGGCTTATCTAGGATATATACCTGTAAATATATATATATACCACATACTTATTGACTACTAATGTTTGCTGAATTGATACCTATGCAAATGATTAAATGATTTTAAATACCTCTTCATTTTGTAGATGTAATACCCAAATGTTAACTTTATTTTCAGTTCTTGATATTATATGAGCTCTTATTGGAGTGAATAACTGTCTTGCAAATGTAAATGTTGTTATACACCATTATTGAACTTGTTTGTTGAATGGTTTGCTATGTTTTGCAGATACATCTGCACAGCTGTCCCGCATTCCAGATGTTGGCCAATACATTGGCTTTCTCATAATGCAACTATAATTGTCTCGTATGCTAAATCTGTGCGGCTTTTTATGGTACCAATAATAATATAAACTAGAATTAAGTAAAAAAAAAAGCAAATTTGGGTTCAGTTTTGAACTGATGCCCCTTTCTTAGTGTTTTTATGCTATTTTTAGATTGGAGACTGGAGTTATTTTCCTTCTTTATGATTATCTGTTTTTCAGATTGCCCCTAGATACTACTGAAATAATCAAAGAATGTCATATTATTGATCAAATTGATGGAAATTGATAGAGTTTATGCAATTAATATCGTTTCAGAAAAACTTACAACAACACACTTCAAACTTATGGAAAAAAAAAATAAATCGCATTGACAGACATCAAACAGGTATGATAGCAATCTGCAAGTTCTACGCTTTCTATTGATATGTGATTCAAGGGGTTTGAGATCGTTTTTGCATGCAAATCATGCAAACTGAAGTCTGCCCCCAAGGCAAAACTGGCTCAATTCTACTGTGCTTCTCAGCCCATGTGACACTGCTTAACAAATCAGTTAATTTCTCACCTGGAAGTGAATCTGATAATGAAAAGAAATCTCTTTTATAATACATTTTCAAATCTATATAGAAAGGTACTTGCAGAAGTTTTGAAGCAGGACATTAAAGCTAAGTGACCTAATCCATTGATATTAAATGATATTCATAATTATGAAACATGTAAGATACCTCCAATACCCTTTATAGTTAATATCTGTGAACTGCTACCTGTATATATTTAATTTTAATATTGTTATACATTTTATTAACTTTTTAAAAAAACTTTACAAATAATAGTGATAATTTTCTTTCTCAGCGATGTTTCTTTTATGGTGATAACTCTCTTATGTCATTTGAACAAATGTAATATCTGTGAACTGCTACCTGTATATATATAATTTTAATATTGTTATACATTTTATTAACTTTAAAAAAAAACTTTACAAATAATAGTGATAATTTTCTTTCTCAGCGATGTTTCTTTTATGGTGATAACTCTTTTATGTCATTTGAACAAATGTTGATTTCTACTACTTTTAAGTAAAAAATTTTAAATTGGCCTTTTGTCTAAGCTTTCAAGAATGGACGTAGCTATTCATCAAGCCATAGCTTGATGCCCATAGCTATCACTCACATTGTCCATTAGCTGTGTGTGGTAAATTCCTTGCCCTAAGGGATTACAACATGCTGTAGGAGGCTTGGACCCTTGTTGTTTGAGTTGTCGGTGCAATGCCTTATTCTCTAGTTCTCTAGGCCCCTCCGTCCATTCTGCTTTGATATTATGATGATTTAGTAAAAATAAATTGTTCTCCCTGAGGATCACAGATGTGGTGACAATCAAAATGTAATGACCAAAATATGGTGTAATTTGTTCAAATGACATAAAAGAGTTATCACCATAAAAGAAACATCACTGAGAAAGAAAATTATCACTATTATTTGTAAAGTTTTTAAAAAAAGTTAATAAAATGTATAACAATATTAAAATTAAGTTGTGAATCTGGTGAACCTGAAGAGTGAGAATGAAAAATTATGTGGTTTATTTCAATGTCAATTTTATTATTTACAGATTGTTAAGGTTTGAAAAAAAATTGTTACAAAATCATTTTCTGCCAATGTTGGAATTTTTTCCAAGATGTTTCTGTCAACTGTGAGGTATCACTTAAAGCTTATCTGGAGAGCATATTTCTAAATCTAGGTAGTTGTCCAAGTGGTTATTGATCCAGGTCCCAGGCTGCTGAATTATCACAACTTTCCCACACTGAAATCCATTTGGGAATATTTTGGATCATATCATCATCATTTTCTATAAATAAATTACATTGAAAAAAAAAGTAAGAAATGTACTTTATAATGTAATATTACTGAACATACAAACATTTGTATGAGCATACAGGAAAAAGGGATGCAAATAGAAAAAGTAAGAGGATGAAAGTTTGTTAAGCAACGGGAAAAAATAGTTTCCGAAACCCAAGATAAGGATTGAACAAAATGAGTTTTGATTTTTGCAAATATTAAAATGTTACGTATATGCTCATTCCAGCTTAAAGAAATGAATTCATCTTGAGGTGTGATCTTTGTGTTGTAAAGTGGAGATCCATCCTCTCACCATTCTAACATGACTTTTATCACCATTTTGAATACTTGTTAGCTGGCAGGTCAGTCTTGAGGCAGAAAGGTGTCCATCTACTCTCCTAACCTGAACCCATCCATTTGCTACCTCCAGGAGAAAATGCATCACGGCTACCTGTGCATATTTGAAAGGCTGGAAACAAATGCATTAGGAATGAGGGACATCAGGACAATTCCAAGAATTTTAGTTTTTATGTCATGATTAGCACTTGCAAATTGGATGTACCTTGAGATTTTTGCTTTTGGAGTATAACTGGCAAAGCAATCCTTTAACCATACTGGAGCCAACGACTTCAAGCTGGTGGATGTTGCCACAAACTCAAAGTGCAGATGACCTACATATGTACTAGAAATATATAAATCCTTGTTCAATGTATGAATTAATTTCTCTGATGGTGACAATTATCATTGTTCTCCACATTTTACAAAAAAAAATCTTTGGAAAATGCAGCATCTGTACAAACCTTAGAAATTTAACTTGCTCGTTTATTTTATTTTTGTTCTTGTTTCACAAGGTGCAAAATGGCAGCAACTGCAACCTAATTTATAAAACTTGAAATGTGCTAAAGCCATGTCGGCATGGCACAATTCATATCAGCCACTTCTATTTATACTCAAGTACCTCATGCCCTTGAATGTACTTATATTTTCAATTTTTTCAAATGCCTCCCTGATTAGTTTTTGCTCTTTTGCTTTTACTATTGTAATCTGGACTTTCACTTTCTCATTCCCTACCTCCCCCTCTCTCTTTCTATCTCTCTCTCCCTTTCTCTCTCTCTTCCTTCCTCTCTCTCTCTCTCTCTCTCTCTCTCTCTCTCTCTCTCTCTCTCTCTCTCTCTCTCTCTCTCTCTCTCTC